>VZSC01019025.1:893857-970340 GCA_013398225.1 Steatornis caripensis
CCAGCCTGTCCAGGTCACGCTGAATGGCAGCACAGCCTTCCGGTGAGTCAGCCGCTCCCCCCAGCTTTGTATCATCAGCAAACTTGCTGAGGGTACACTCTGTCCCTTCATCCAAGTCGTTGATGAATACGTTGAACAGGGCTGGACCCAGCACCGACCCCTGGGGAACACCGCTGGTCACAGGCCTCCAACTAAACTCTGCACCACTGATCACAACCCGCTGAGCTCTGCCATTCAGCCAGTTCTCGATCCAGCTCACTGTCCATTCATCTAGCCCACACTTCCTAAGCTTGCCCATGAGGTTGTTGTGGGAGACAGTGCCAAAAGCCTTGCTGAAGTCAAGGTAGACAGCATCCGTCTGCTGAATGTAAAAATGAGCTTGGGAAGGATTTCTTTTTTACTTGCGATTTCAGAGTGAACCTGCCTGCAAAAGCACGTGAGTTTTCTGGATCACTTAGTACAATGCATATTTATTGTGAATCACTAGGTACTGCGTCAAAGTCCTACAGCTGTGAACCCTAAAGCATGTCTGGGTTGCAGGACACAGCAGAGGTCCAAAATGTCTCCTTAAGGTGTTGGTTCCCTTAGGCTTCCACGAGAGAAGCAGTACTGAGCTCTGGTTTATCCCATCGTCTGCGTGGCAGAGGGTGTGCCACTGAGCTCACCTACCCTGCAGTTGAGGCAATGCTGTAATTTAATATACTTCATGATCAGCATTTTAAGAGTTTGAATTTGCTATTTCTCCATTACGTAATTACATAATAATAATAATAATTTAACCAACACAGTGTGTGCAGAGTTGTGCTGTTGCTTCTTATGTAAATCAGAGATATTTAGCAATATGTTACAAAATGGGTACATGTATTTCAGTGTGAGATGTGAGAGGTTACTTTGATTCAGAAAAAATAAAAACTAGCTGTTGGGAAAACCTGTTTTATAAAGAAAGAACTATTTAGTCATAAATCTTCATACCGTGGCTCATTCACTAACATGGAAACTGCAGCGCTTCAAGGTGTTTAAATTCAAACAATAACAAAAAAAGTCCACATTTTCTGCCTTTCTATTTTCTGCTTTTTTAGAGAAATTTGAATATTTAATTTAGATTCAAAACCTGAACTGATATACAGGTGAGGAGTTTGAGGCTGAATTTAGATAAAGCAACATGAGTAAGTAACAAAACATTGAGGATATAGCTAATCTTTAGGTACTAAAGAACATTTATTTTAGTTGTTAATCTGCTCATAAGAAGCAGATAGCCTCTGCATTTAAGGTACACCCCAGAAGAATTAAAAAGAAAATTAAAGTCAAATGTAGATATCAAAATGTCAGATACCTTGACTTTGGCTAAATTGTAACACATGCTGCTCATACCTATTAACTTAGGTGCTATTTTTATTATCTATCCAGTAATCTAATTTATCCTTGCTGTTCCAAAAATAGTTCACCTGCATACAGTATGGCTCAGAAGAGCACGATCTGGAAGAGACCACATCACTGTGACTAGCAGCAAAGCCTAGACTTACTCTGAAAGCCTGGGTGGGCTTGGCTAAGAGGAGGCCATTAGCAGCTGTACATGGGTTTTGGGGGATGTACACCATGGCCCCCTCAGAGCGTATCCCGGGTCTGTGGAAACACACGTTGCCAGGGCTGGATACACAGCACTTTCTCAGTGGTGGTAATGCCAGCTGAAGGTGGTCTCTCCAAGCTCCTGTTGTTCCTCCCCACTGTGATTTGCCGTCCCTGCAGTCATGCTGGTGTGTTTGCGGGATTGCATTGCAAGGCAGACGTGTGCAATGATCCAGATGAATAACAACAACTCCCTGCATCTCTCCGGAAAGTGCTAGCTTTAACCTACGTTGCTTTGAGCGATCTGGTGTGTAGCACGTCTCCCAAACATGCGCGTCTCAGCCCAGCTGAGAACATCAAGGACCATGGTATGAGGCTGAAACAAGTAGTGGCAAACCATGGAGGGGGACAGGCTGAGCAGCCTCCCAAAGCGATGGTGCGGCGTAACTGTACCTGGTGGCCGGCTAGCGGGGAGGCTGCAGCCCCAAGCTGCTGCTCTCGCATCCTACTGAGTCATCGCATGACTCCAGATAAGCCATGAGCTTTAGCGTGCCTCAGCCTGCCATCTGCAAATCAGTGATAACAAAATGTAAATAATTCAGAAGAATGTAGCAAGGTTTAATTGAGGTTTGTGATATGTTTTAAACTCCTTATGTGCTACAGCAGTCTGGCTTTTCAGGTATTGTTACGGAGCGTGTTGCTAGTAGTGCTGTCTTCCTTTAATATTCTCTGCAAACTCACTCTCTTCCTACTTTCATTATCAGCGCTCAGCTTTGGTGTTATTGTGTTGCTTGGACACCTTCTAATTTAAATTTCATATTTTGATTCTTGGATGATAACTTCAAACACCAATTTTCTTCTGCTATGCTATACAGCCTTTTTCTCATTTTAATGAAACCTAGCAACCGTAATGTAAATTCAAAATAACTACAGCCCATTAGACTGTTGAAATCCCTGAAGATTTGAATTATTCACTATTAACAGCACTTGTATAATTATAGGTTAAGATATCACTTAGGCATTTAGCATACATCAGCTCCACTGTTAATTTTTAGCTCTTGATCTGTATTAGTAACCTCAGCTTGCTAAATTAAACGATATGCCTCCAATTAGCCTAAATTTAACATTCAAGAACACATCTCTGGTGGGATGATGCTTATAAGTTTAGAATATCCAGGCAATTTCAGCTGAGCTACTGAGGCTCTATCACAAGTGGAAGAGAAAACATTTACTTATAAACACTTCCATGACTTTCACAGGGGCAGAACTAAAATGACAAAGCTGCCTTTTGCTTAAGGCCCAAAGCCAAAAGGGTCACAGGCACTGCAGTGCTCTGCCCCTGTAGGGACCCCCAAAAAAGTCTGTACCCAGAGCAGGCGCCGTTGGGTCATTGAATGAGACCCCCAGAAACCAAAATACTGAGTCCCGGAGCTGTCTGACTGGGGCAACAAGAAAATACTGAGATAAGTATGGAGGGAGAGAGAGAGAGTGAGCTGATACAGTTAGCAAAAAACCCCCACCAGAAACCACCAACAACAAAATAATCTTACTTTCCCGAAGAGCCTTGCCTGTGCTTAACACAGCAGGCCTCGGTAGGACACTTCCGTGCGTACGCAGTATGTGTTAGGCACGTACTGCAGTGCACCTGTGCCATGCGTGGTCCTTTCAGAGTTTGGTGACTTACAAACGGCGTTCTTCACAAGACAAGTTTCGGAGTTAAGCGGTGGAAATCCCTCATTCGAAGCCGAGCTCCTTTTTGGGGCGGCCCACGGAATTAAAAAAATTAATGACTTTCTTGAGCATCTTCTTTCTAATTAAATGACCAGAAAAGTTAGTGTGACAGATAGTTAAAATTTCATATACTTATCCCTTAATATGTGAGTCCTCCCTAATCAGAATAAACTTTAATTGGCCAGCTAGTGATCTTGACAACAGGCTTCCCACAACCACCGGGCACTTTTAACTCTTTCCAGGGGTCAGCAATACTGCCGCAGTACCTTTGACAAAGACTCGGCATTTGTCTTTTTCTTCTGAGAGCAGCAAGCGGACTTTCTATTTGCTGAAGTATAAATTAGCTCTTCTGTTTCTCTCCTAGTCCACTAGGAAGAAAAGATCCCCAGGAATCACCAGGATATTTGTAATACTGTTTGGTACTTGCCTTGGATGATCAGATCACTCTGCATAATCCGAGGTAATCCCACATCCACTTGTGGCAAGCCCTTTTAAAATACGTAGCTAGGATGGTTTAGGCTTTTGTGCAGATGATCGTGAGTCCATTCCCACATGCTGGTCAGAAGTTGGACTGCAAACTTAAAGCTTTTCGGTCTTGGCCAGCACTGAGAAACGATACAGTTTTTGACAGCATCCTCTCATATATGCGTATCTTCAATAAAACAAATTTCAGTAAACATCAGTGAGCTTGTTAATGAAGAGCAATGCAGTACACTTGGTAGCCGTGTAATTGTGTCAAAAGTATAATTCAAAAAATGGTTGTTAATATTGCTGGGTGTCTCCGTAGGAAAGCTTTGGGCGGTAAGAAATCCTCTTGCTGGGAATTACAATGGCAACCACTGCAGAGAAGGGAGAAAGCACTAAACTGGAAAATGCTATTAAAAATCGTAGTAGAATTGAAATTATTCAAAGGTTAGTCATGACTGTCATACAGCAAAGCTTGTTGCGAATTATGGATTTTACTGGAAACAATGGGAATCGAAAGATTACACGACTAATACCTGACTTTGTTGTACCCAGAGCAAATAAAAGAAAAAGGAACATTTTCAGTTCACAGCGCACTGAGGACTTTTCCAGTTTTCTTTCATCTAGGAGATTGAACTCTATCATATAAAACCTTTTGTTATGTAAAACAATTGCTGTATCTTTGTAGTTAGACCTCCAAAAATATGTAGGTGCCTCACTTTTAAACAGTTCCTTCCTATGATGCCAAATTCCAAAACCATGATGTCCACAGACGCCCTGTCAGCCTCTTAGCAAAGACTTTTGTTAGTAAATCTTAGATTTGTTACGTCCTCCCTGTGCTTGCAGTCCTGTTTCTGAGCATCTCCAGAGATGTTCCAGCACACACAGTACTGATACCTCAACGTCTCAATTTCATGAGGATCCATGAACTTACTGTTCCTTTGTCTGTATTGCTTGTCCCTGACGCCAGGATTATTTGCGTCCTCTATAAAGAGACGTTGTCTAATAGAAAATCCGTTAGCAGCTCTGGGAGCAAGGACCGAACCTCACGTGCCCTATTGCATGCCAGTTTGCCATAACCTCTTGCCTAAGCCCCGCGACTGCGGCCAGCTGCCTACAGGCTGTGTTTTCTAGCAGGCAGAAACATTTCTCTTTTTCTCAGACTATATGTCATAGGTTGGGGATTACAGCATGCCCTGGGCAATGTCGTATGTCTTGATCCCAAATCCCATTTCCTGGGTGCACGCTTTAGCCGATAGGTCATTCTGCAAAATTGGCCATCACCACCACAACCTTGTTTTAAAGAGTAAATCCTCCTCCTTCTAAAGAGTTAGCTAAGGTAAGGAGCCTGTAACCAGCATGCAAAAGGGGCGAGACTCCCAGCCTCCTGAGCAGGACAAGAATTCAGCAAGGTGCCAGGTACCGGATTTACACTGGCCCTGTTTTGAGCTGGGTAGATGGACCCAATGACCCTCAGGTCCCGTGCAGCCTATATTGCTCTCTGTACACCTCTACCTACAGGCTAATTCGAGGCAGCTCCCTGCTTAGCGCGTGGGAATTTTTGTCATTATTTGGAGGATGCTTATTCTACTCCTTGGTTGTAGGGGGTGTCTGTATGCCTGTCTCTGGTGCTCTGAATCACCCTGCATGGGCAGGGACCTACTTCTCAGCCCTCACCGTGCCTCAGTAGAGCTGCATAAGCAGGCAATCCTCTGCCTCTCCTTGTTTACCCCTGAAGATTTAAAAGCTGTCAAATGTTTAAGGAGTTTGGATTTCTCTCATCTACTTTGGAATTATACCTTTAATTACTTAGAATAAAGACTTTTTCCACTCTAATTAAACACCTTTTGCCTCAAGTGTTAACTGTCCGTGTCTTTGCATGATCTTTCACTTTAAAGATTTTAAAAGCGTTTTCCCTTACACACTCCAGATGACTTGCTAGTGACACCAGTCGTGCAGTTAGTGCTTTTCTCTCATTAAGCCTGTGGATTTCCAAAATATCAATGGAACGTGATCTTACTGAGTTGCCTTTTTTTTTTCCTTGCCCTTTTCAGCCCAAATACCAGAAAAAGTACAAAATCAGTGTTTCCATGTCTGACTCGCATTTTTTTGAGTCTGGGGAGATTGGAAGGGGTAAATGTAGAGCTCATTAAAATAAAGATGGCAACAGTCAGATATACAATAGGCGGGTACTGTGCAAGCTCTACTGCCCAGTTGCTGTAATCCTTTAAATTTTACCTTCTACCTACAGTCTTCCTGTGGGCATAAGGTCCTTGCTACACCTGCACTGTGAATTGGAAGAATGAGCCAAGCTATCAACAACCCGAGCTGGTAATGTGTCCTCACACAGCATCACGCAGATGCAGTCTAGCCACGCCAGCCTGGCCTCAGATGAGAAAAAAAGTTTCGCGTGGCTGGTTGTGGTGGCCGGAGCCGGCAGCTGTCTGGCGCGAAGGAGAACGTGCGTTGTGCAGGGCTGCCTGGTGCCCGGTTAGCATCTCACACTGTTTTCTTAAACCCCTTTTGTGCCCGCTGCACCCATACACTGATCAATAAGGAGGTTAGAGCTGGCACAGGTTACGTGAGGAAGTGTGAGAAGTCGTACGAATGTGTAAGTAAAAGTAGGATAAGGTCTAATTTTTTGCATTTTTTTGCACTTCCCGGGGCGTTGCTTTTCTCGTTATGCCACCCTCTGCTCTTGGGTGAATCCCACTGGCGCAGTTTTTCCCTAAAGGAGCGGGCCTGATTCTCCCTCTCTGATGGGCTAGCAACCTGCCGCTGACTTCTGCACCGGGTGAGCATCAGACCCAGTGCATGGCTGGGGAAGGGGAGGTTTTGGAAAACAAATTATACTTTGTTAAGTGGTCAGATGTACTGATTTAAATAAGCACCTAGCTCCCCTTTACACTTGAAACTTTTGTCATGCTGCCGTAGTTATGCCAGCAAACTCCTCCTACATAATTAGAGTGCTTTTCGTCTGTAAAATGCATTCCAGTTTGGCAAGCAATATAAGCCATAACATCAAACTCACTTTTTTTTGCTGGTATAATTGTGTCTACGCTAGGGCTTTTGTTGAAGTAGTTATGTAATAAAAAGCACCCTACACAACACAAAGCCTTCAAGCGTCAACAAAAATCTTAAACCTTGTCTACTCAGCCAGATGTTACTGTGCTTCAGTACAGTTACGGAAAATCAAGGTAGATTTGTTAGAATGTGCTGACCACAACCAAATAGTCAGCAGAGACAAGGTGAAATCCCATTCAGCATCACATTAACTAACTGCGTATCCATTGTGGTATAATCAACTAATTTGATTTTTGCATAGCTGTGGCTGAACAGGGAACATTCAATGTGCCTTAAACTATATAATAGATTAATGGGCCCAGGGTGATATTTGCTTTATTTCAGCTTATTTTTTGCTAGCTTTACCTACATACTTCTTCTGAGATACAATACTTTGGTTTTCATCTCAGTTAAATGTATTAAAAGTAATTTTTCCTTTTAGAATGTTCATAGTCATTTTCCATTTTTTGATACTATGAACTGCAAACATATCTAAGATACCAATGAGAAAAAAATGTCTCGCGCTTTGATGGCTACTCCGCTGGATCTTTATAGACACCCTAAAATTTTTTTGAATCGTTTAAACTAAAATATTTGCAAAGCATTAGCAGATTATCAATACGAATGACCTTCATCTATCTTCGTAGCCGAGTATCACTTTCTAAAGGATGTCATTAGCCACACGTAGATTAGTTTTTCCCAGCAGACTGTAATTCAGTCTTGCGTTTCTAATAGTCTGCTGCATTTTAATTATTTTTCTTTTACATGAGTGTTGCTAGGTTTCCTCAAAAATGCAAATGCTGCCCTTCAGGAAACAATGACACAAGTTTTTAAAATTGGCAAGGCTAGGACGTGAAGAAGTCATAGAAAGTTACTTTTTAGATCACGTAGAAAACCAACGCTATCACCTTACATGTACAGTGTGAGTTTCACCTACTGCGAATCCAAAGTCCGTCCCCTAGTGAAGGACTGGAACCAGATTTGCCCTGGAATCATTCACGGTTTGTATCTAATTCAGAGGAAGTAGCTTTAGGCCTGTACTAAATAAAGGAGAAACCTCACTTCTGTCTGAGTTGCAACTAATTCTGCAGTGTGATGTGGACCTGTTCAATCAGCTCTGCTTATTTTACAGATTTTCAGAATATCCATCAGCACGCTTTCAGTACTAGCTAAGAGTGTGATAGCTGAACAGTTCGTTAGCAACAGCCGAAGCAGTAAATGCAGAATGCTACATCCTGGCAAATGTGACTAGACGCTGTAATTACCCAAACTGGAACTGAATTAGGGCATTGTATCTTTATTACAGAAAATACCAGGGGATTCCTACTTGCCACATGTGGGGTTTGTGCCTCATCCCAGGCACGCACTATCGCTCGTTATGCATTTGTACGGTGCCTGGCAAAGAAAGTCTGTCGTGTTACTGTGGCCTCTGGAGGACTTCACATGAAAATAATCCTCTGAGGGATCACCTCCACCACAACTGAAAGCTAGAAAAAGGACAAACTTAGAGGCCAAACCGGTGACCCGATGTGCAGTGGAGCCTTGGAATGTGCTTTTGATCGTGGGATATGAAGTAGACGTAGTGGCTGAGGTTTTCAGCGAACCAGGAGAAACCAGACACTTTGATATATTTTCGTATTGTTTTTTGACTGCAAGAACAGTAAAGAAATAGTGGCTGCTATTCTACTTCAGGCCACAGCGCCTCATATTCAAATAATGAATTTATTGCTTCACTACTCAAGCAAACAGACCCAAGAGCATTTTTCTAAAAACAAACAAAAGTGATGCAAATGCAATTTTAATGCTGGCACTCAGCCTACATGTGTACCGCACCTGTTGCTTTTGCTCTGGTGTCAAGCTGAAATCAGAATATATAGAGGCCTACAAAGCTATTTAAGGTCAATCCTGCCAGGCTAACAGTAGGGTTTTCTCCAACCACCTATTTACTATCTATCGGTGTCATCAACATCACCACAGGAGAATACAATCTCCTCTTTGCTCTAAGTGTGTGTTGTCATCCTCTGCAGCACCAACTGATTTCCCAGTAGAGATAATAATACATAACACCCATAGCCGCGATACAATGCACCTCCAATTTTCCAAGAGAGGATATAAAGAGCGATGCCTGTGAAAAGCAGAAACTTTCTTCTTCAAAGAATACTGTACAGTTTTCATAGACTTAAAAAGTATCATTTAGGTGAAGAAGTGGGAACTAGGCAATTCAAACGATTCATTAACGGTTACATATCTTTCACCTCCAGGCTACTGCGTTGAGTCTAGACCAGGTTAGTAGTGACTGAAAGTTGTTAGTACCCGGCAGCCAAGGGGAGAAGAGGTGGTGGTGCTTCCCGCTCAGGTTTTTCATGAACCACTGACCACAATACAAAGACTCAGGACGGAACAATGTATGCAGACTAATCGTCTCTTTCAACCCTGATCTGGGAATAATCCCTTTTGATCATCCCCTGTACGGGAAGCTAGCCTCACTGTTGCCCATTCTGTACCTATCATATGAAAAATGAGCACAGGCAGACCTGCAGCCAGTCCAAATTGTCAGAGTTCGGGTCATTGATTTCAGAGTAATTACTGTCGCTGACGCTGCAGAGGAGTCAGCCCAACAGCGTTTATATACATTGATGCCAGCCTGAAGATTTTTATGAGCACTACATATATTTATCAAATATGGCTACTGTAGATTAATTGTCCCATCTTTTAAAGTTTCAAAATGTGCTTCTCAAATGAATTGCACTGGATTTTTTTCCACTCTCTTTCTACATTAGATTTCAAACTTCCACAGTAATTTTACAGCACGTACGAGCAAAACACATAGCTTTAGATTTTTCACAGTGTTTTATAGTAATTTTTGCTGGAAAAGTACTTCTAAAGTTGGGGGTGTTTTTCCTCTTTTTTCTGTGCAGGCATTCATTAATCCAGTCTCGAAATCTGATGTTTTTTTCCTTCACAGCCTTCGGTAGATATGAACAGGACATACCACACTGCTCACAGAATTCCCATTTCATTGCAAACTTGTAACTTGCTTCTCTATAAATCACGTAACCCGTTCTCTTGCTAGTGTGTAAGGTATGTTTCCCCAACAAATGGTATACCGGGTATCAACTGTATTAAACTCTAAGAGAAAAACCTAAGAAAAAGTACCCCTGTGGTACACGTTTTTTAACTATCTCAAAGGAAGAAGCACGGTTGCAGCCTCGTTGCATAGTAACAGCCATTTCTGCTGCTGCCTGGCACATGAACAGCAACGGACAGACCTTGTGATTAATGGAATTAACTCATTAAAACCTTCTCCAACCTGATTTGAGTATTTAGCTAGTCAAAGCAGTTGTTTACTTCCCATATGACAAAGCAACAGGGGTTACTATAATTAGTTAGAAGTAATAGTAAATAATTTGGAGAGTATGGGCTTTACAAATGTTCCTGGAATGTTTGAACAATAGATTAAAAAAACCCACACTCCTCCAAATGTGAATAAAAGTGTGTTTCCCTGCGCTCAGTTTCTGGATGCGAGCCATAACGCCCAAGCGGTTCAGGTCTGCTCCGGTGTGGGTGAGAGGAGGGGACGTGAAACCCGCGTGACCAGGGCTGCTGGCCAAACTCCCTGCTTGCGGCGTGCCTCTGAAGCACGCAGGCCGGCAGAGGTGCGGGGGTGTTTTCAGCGCTGTAGGGCACCCAAAGACAAGCTGAGGGGAAGAGCCTGGGCATACAGAGGATTTGCATCTCCCCATGGAGATCACGGGGTGATGACAGAGACCTGACGTGTCCCACGGCTCAAGGCTGCCTCGTGGTCCACACTCTGATCGACCTGAACACCACACGTCAGCGTGGTAAACAGCACCACGTCTGCCGTTTGGTATCCTGAATTGAGATGATCCAGCATCCCTTTTCCATCTCTGCAACTGCCATTACTCTTTCATATTAATGTGGTGTCACACATCTTTTCACCTGCNTGAACACCACATGTCAGCGTGGTAAACAGCACCACGTCTGCCGTTTGGTATCCTGAATTGAGATGATCCAGCATCCCTTTTCCATCTCTACAACTGCCATTACTCTTTCATATTAATGTGGTGTCACACATCTTTTCACCTGCCTAGAGCCTTTAACACACAAAACGTATAAAATAAAAACCCAAAGCGTCTCATTGCAGCCACAGTGGTAAGCAGCTTCTCATCATTTACATGGTATTTTTTCAGCAAAGCAGTATTTCTTTGTGGGAGAGGGACAGGGACCTATTGATCTACGAACTTTGATGTCAAGTAATCTAACTGATCACACTTAACCTCATAGAAGTTTCTCTATTGCTGACTACTCTACTTTTCCAGTAGCTTAGCAGCCTGGACTCCTGATGGGGGATTTACTCAAGAAACATGCAACTTCTCCCTGTAGCGTTTTCTCTTGCAAACACCCGTCTCCATAATGAGAAATTCCATGCTCATTAGTGACTCTGGCTTCACAGTGGACCAAATACGTGCTTTGTGTACTTTAAGAAGACTTGTATCTTTTGACTGGAGCTGTGGGTAAATTTGCCTGAAACAGAGAACTGACTTTGGCTTCATGGAAGAAAGTTCACTCAAGTAAAAGTTTGATGATCGTAATGCAGGGGAAAGTAAATTTTGCCCAGTTGAATTTCAGCTTGGAAAACAGGCAAATCGAAAACATGTATAGGCTTGAAGAATAATTCCATAAACTAAGAAAAGCTACTTTATCAGATAAGCATTTGCATTATTTTTTTATCCAGCCTCATTCAGAAGAAGTTGATTTATTTGGTGCCAGCAGATTGTGTGAAGATTAGTTCTGAACCCCTGGAGAAAGTTGTTGTGGTTTGCTGTCTCTGTTTCTGAGCCATGAACGAATACGCAATGAAGAGGACAAAGACGAATTTTGCGGTGAGTGAAGAGCCTACAGTTCTCCAAGGGGGCTGAGACAGGGGCAGGTCCCAGGAGAAGCGAAAGCATCTCCAGTTGCCTGTCAGGCGAGGTCTGAGGCGGAGGAAGAGCAGATCTTTCTTTCAAGGTTTGGTGTGAACAGAAGAGCCTTACAGCCTGCTGGCCAAACGCCTAGTGCGGGGAGATTCTCTTGCAGAAACAGGGTCCTAGCTGCGGCCTTACCGTGAAGAATACGTGAAAACATAACAGGAATAGTGGGGGCCGTACATGGGGTTTAAGGAGGGAGAGCTGTGATATAATTCTGATTAGCCTGTTGCTTTATTCTGGCTTTTCCTTTCCTCTTTTTCTGAAGTTCTCTACTGTTTTTCGTTCTCCCTCTCTCTCATTCATGTTGTGTTTGAGAAAGCATTCCTCTCCGATGACTTCAGTGGCTTTGGATCAAACCCTGCAATACATGTCTGGTCCATATCTTTTTAAACATACTTGCTTCACGATCTTTGTGCCGTATTTCTCTTGTTCAGATGAAACAAGAACAAAATTTGATCGTTTAGTCTAATTCCAAAGAAGGGCTAACACTATACCGTTGTCAGAACTAGCATTCCAGCTAGGCTTTTGAGTCCTTTAGAAAGCTGGGCTCCTCTACGCCCAGGTTTTCACTGCTGTTATGGAGCCAGATATACAATACAACAAAGTGCTTGCTCCTAGAGAGAATTGTGATCACAGAAATACAGTGAATTCTTTACTTTCTCTAGAAGCGATCTCTGAAAAAAACCCCAACTTTTTACAGAACCTAATGTGACTGATGTAGTGTTATTTTATCGGAATATGTATGGATTCTGTATGATGGCTCGCTTCTAGGAGTGTTTACCTCTTGAATAGTGATCACTATGTTCCTGTCACTACTAACCCAGGAAAAGGAAGCTTGTGGCTCACGCTCCCTTGGCCACGAGTCCTCACCCCCAGCAGGTTGAAAGCATTAGCTGAGTTTCAGTTTATGACTCATCAAAGCCCATTCAACTTTCAGCGAGGAAAAGGTTTTTCTCTCCTGATTTAACCTATTAAGTAACCATAAAGAAGCAAAAAAGGAGGAAGAATGACTCGGAATAAGTTTCTCTGCAGCAAACACTCAAAGATTGTGAAGCGACTACGCCAGGACTATTGGTCTGAAGATAAAGTTGGCGTAAAGAGACAATATGTGTTTCGGTGTGGTGAACAGTGAAGTTAAAAAACGGATCAAAGAGCCTTGCCTGTATATATATAGGATGGTGGGCTAGTCTAGCCTCAAACCTATGAGCCTGAAAAAGATTTGAGGTTGAAACGGATAATGAGACCCTGAGCTGGTGCTTTGGACAAAGAGATTTAAGGAATGGTTAAATTAGAAAAACACCTTTTTTTCCCCAGTTCAGTACTAAAATACTGTACAAGCCTTTAGAAACCAAAATTGCCTGAATCTCAGGGAAAGTAAGTGCCCACAACTGTAACATATTGGCTCTGCCAAGGAAACCTCACCAGTGGGGGTTAGGGAAGGCTCCAGCTCAGTAGTTCTCAAGCTAGGAATATAGTAAATATATGGGGACTTTGATACCCCTTCTTACTTTCCTTCCTCCTTCTTATTGGCTTTGGACTTCAGAATAAAATGCATCCAGCCTCCATGAACCCCAGTGGGACAGGATTCATCCCCTCACCAACGACAACACTCTTAAAGCAGGGTTCTCTAGGACATTGCCAGAAAAACAAAACCACACAACAGCAAGTACCCTACAACGGGTGCACTGCAAGTGGGTTGAGTAAGCAGGGGAATGCACGTCGGCGACAAACGATTCTCATGCCCGTAACAATTCCTCTTAACCGCATCTGCACATCTGTTATCCCGTCTCTCTCTTTATATTTGCAAGCAGATTTATAAATATCCGGGCCACTAAGCAGATTTTCTTTCCAAAAGCCATGCCCCAAATTCTTAAGAACACCTCATGGTCCCTAAAAGGAGAGAGGCGTGTCGTGTGTGCACATGTTTACATGTTTGTTTGAAAAGCAGAGCTCATCAATTTAATTATGACACCTTTGCAGAAGAATCAGTGGAAAATTGCCTGCACAAAAGCAAAAGAACCAACAGATTTCTTGTTTTTTCTGACCAGTAGCTGCCCTGCATTCAACACACCTTATGTTGGTTAATTCTGTAAAGTCTAAATAGTACAAGTTAGGGGGTCATGCCTAGAAGCCAGCAGCTGTGTCTCTTGGCTCCTGTTACTCAACCTTTTTAATTGTTCAGTCATGCAGAAGAGAAGAAAATACAGTTAAGCGTTTCTAAACCCTAGTCTTACATTGGCTGGCGGTTTCCCGAAGAGCATCTTTTCACCTTAGAACACAGTCCAAAACAGTAAGAGGCTGCACAGCGGGGTATCACGTACAGGGGCACTTAATGAAACTAACAGCTGATGGTTTTGGAAAGACAAGTTGTGTATTTCGCTTTGATTGAGAACACCCTATGGATGTTGGGAGTGGAAGGATTTCTTATATTGACAGTATGAGCTGAGAGCTCGCTTACCCGGTTCTGTTCCCTGACCGTAGCCAGCAACTCCTAGCACCACCTTAGGCAGACTTAATTACCTCCTGGTTACATTTAGGAAAAGCAGGTGAATGGCTTTCCAAGGCTTTTTTTGAGAATTCTCCGTGATGTGAAATGATTAAATCAGGTTTAATATGTTTCTAAAAATACATTCTTGTTCAGTCACAGTTTGTTTGGCCCTATGCAGGAATTAATGGGTTAAATTACACAACGTAAGCAGGAGATCAGTGCAGGTGATCATAACAGCCCCTGCTGACTTAACATCCATTAATTAACTCATGAGAGGGGATAAATGCCGTGGGAAAGCTCACGTGATTACCGATTCCAGCTCCTGCCCCCTCTTTTCAAAACACTATGTGAAGCAGCTCCCAAGCCATAGTGGTTTACAGCCTGCATTGCATCCCTGAGAGAATACACCGTTGATACACTGCTGCTTGGGTACAGGGCACCGAACGGCAACAAGAGGGGCTACATGACTTGATTATTCAAGAATATCTGCATTCTGGACATGAACGGAAGAATAAGCAAACCTTCAAGATGGAAGCTGAAAATCAAGGGGGTGAGAACAGATGTTTCCTGTCCCTATACCATAATCATGTAAGTAGCAGACATTTGGGACTTCTTGTGCTGGGTTGTCTGGGGTTTTTTCCACTTCGAAGCCTCAGACATTCATCATTAGATGATGTCCAGATGGAAATCTTAAGACACTAATGGTTCAATCCCGCAAGGCAAACCCTACTTTTTAAAATATGACACATTAGGAGAGATCTTTGTCAAAAACGCACAGAGTAGCTGGCCTTGTCAAAAGAAACTTTTTTTAGTGTGAGCTTTTGGGCTCAACTGTCTGTCTAAAGTAGATCACCCAGCGCTGACTGAAGGTAGTGGTAAAGCTTCCATGCAACTTCAGAGACCGAACCCATCGGCACTGCTCTTATTCCACCCGCCCACCACAACGAGTCAACTGATTGCATTTAGGAATTTGCTGTAAGCCTGTAATTTATTACGCTGTCATCTCAAGAAGAAGCATTGTTGAAGAAGAATGACATAGTCCTTCCTTTGTAATTTATTGTCCCAATAAAATTAATCACCCAACGTCCAGCTCCTAGAAACTCTGCAGAGGAAATCAAATTCTAAAGATGATCCATTCTTATCAGTGGCAAATGGAGTAAAAAGTGAATCATTGCACAGGCCTCGATGCAAACTACAAATGACCTTGGAGTGGCAATCAAACTTTAAAGATTCATGTTTCACAGAAGACATCAAGATGAGTAGTTGGAAAAGGTTGTATTGATTTAGAAGCGGCCCCATACTTTAAAGTATTTTTTGTTTTAATGTAGTTTGCAGTTCTTTCAGGATGCAAGGAGGAGCCTTCCCAGGGCAGCTGTGATCTAAGTAAGGGAGATGCACAGTTGCATGCCAATGGCTGCTGTCACATGTGTGAAAATGCAGAAAATCCAATCCAGCATTTGCTTTGAGTTCAGCACACATTAAAAAGCCAGCTCCCAAGGGACTATGATACCAAGCCATGATCTTGCATGGAATGGGGGGAGAACTCTCCAAAAATCAGGGCATGCAGTTGCTCTGCAAACTCAAGGCACCACTCCACCACCACGGCTATTGCAAGGAATCAGGTTAAAGTGCAAAATATTATGACGAGCCTTAGGCTCGTGGGCAGAGCCATGAATGAATGTGGTTTGTCCTGAGCCCTCCCATCCATGAAGCTCGGTAGAGATGGGTAGGATTGCCAGGACCCAGGAGGACCGCACTCCCCTTCCCATGCTGTTAGCACTGCTTGGTGTGGCGTGCACGCTCTGTGACTCAATGGGGAAGCGGCAGCACCATTGAGCAGCTTCTCCCATCGCTCCATCAGGCAACGGTATACTTTACAAACACTGACGTGCAAAGCTCTGTAACTCCTTCTGATGTGGATTTTACTATTTCATTCAAGAGTGAGGAAAGTAAGACATGGAAACTCAACAGCCTTAAAATTTTCCAGTGCCTCACAGTTAGTGTCAAAGAGTTTTTGAAGGAAAAAAAATAGTAAGTGCCAGAAATTTGAAATCCCTCTACCTATTAGATTAAAGTCCACACCAGTACTATAAAAGAAAGCCCAAGCCTATTCAGCTGAGTGAATAGGGAATATAATTTTCAGGAGTCTTTTGGGGATGTGCAGCAGTCAATAGCACCATCCTAACTTTGCCACTAATTCGCTATGGTTAGGTCACTTAAACTCCCCATTGTCCTTTATTCCTGCCCATAAAGTGAAGACAATTCTAATAACTGCTCTTATTACAGAAATACCGGAAGAATTAATGAGCTAATGTTTTTCCAACATTAGAAGTATGTGAAGTACTTGGCAAGTACTGAATGTTATCTCCAGTGCTGGAGCAGTGGTGGATAGTGAGAGTGTCAGCCAAGGAACAGGTAGGAAAAAGCTGTTCCATCAGAGATGGAACCAAAATTGAAATAGAGTCAGTCTTTACAAGGCAGTTATGGTATCACAATTGCATGTTCCAGCACTTGCTTGAAAACCCAGACACTGTGGAGTCACACAAGCCGTTTGCTGCTTTTCACAAACAAAAGAGCGACCCTCATNGCTGTTCCATCAGAGAGGGAACCAAAATTGAAATAGATTCAGTCTTTACAAGGCAGTTATGGTATCACAATTGCATGTTCCAGCACTTGCTTGAAAACCCAGACACTGTGGAGTCACACAAGCCGCTTGCTGCTTTTCACAAACAAAAGAGCGACCCTCATCTCCACAAACACATCTCACTGTTGCTCCTACTGGTTCTTCACATACAACTTGCCATTATGTGTTTTAAGACCTCTGTGCCAGAGACAATGAATTAGTTCAAATGTCTTATGGAGGAGGGATTTACAGACTTGGTTCGTAAATGCTGTGCTTCAGCCTAGGCTGGTTTTCTGTGGCAGAGTAACAGATGAAAGCTACCGAAAATGATTATGAAGTACAGGGTAAGAAACTCAGGTAGTATTAAAGTAACTTCATCTGGTCTAGGATGACTTATACTTTGTGGATCTATCCATAACCTAAGGGGAAGCTTGCCAACAGAGTTTTTCCTCAGCAACTGCCTGTCTTACAGAAGCCAGCGCAAACCCAAGTAATTTCCTCTATTAAACCCCTCTTCCAACTCAGGAGTTCCTTCCTTTTACAGCAGCTCTGGGAAAATTGTGCCCAACAGCATCAGACCCATCTGCAAAAGTAATTNACAGAGCTTTTCCTCAGCAACTGCCTGTCTTACAGAAGCCAGCGCAAACCCAAGTAATTTCCTCTATTAAACCCCTCTTCCAACTCAGGAGTTCCTTCCTTTTACAGCAGCTCTGGGAAAATTGTGCCCAACAGCATCAGACCCATCTGCAAAAGTAATTTAACTACCCAGATCCACGACTGGTATTTCAATTTGTGCACTGTGCTTATCAAAGAAGCTTGAGACCCAGCTACAGTTCATAAGGAAATACATTTTTCAAAGCTGTTTGAGCTGACATGTTTACCAAAGAACGCTATCATCTGACTCACTGAAATCAAGATCCTATTCAGCAATAAAAACCACGGGAAAAACAGGCTTTGCGTCTTGCCCAGGACGTCAGTGGGCTTCGCTCAACAACAAAACACGCACTGATCACCAGCAGCCTAAACTCACAGCATGCAGGCACCAGCAGTCCGTCTTGTCCTCATAGATTATCTTAAATGTGTTCACGATTTTGCTCATTTCACCGATTCCATTACAATCACACTATTCACATCCATAAACGTACACATTTGGTCAAATAAGCTTTTATGATAAGATTATGCCCTGCGCTGGAGTTTGCAGAACAGCACTGCTACCAGGATGCGCAGCTCTGTGCCATCAGCTGCTATATATCTATTCATCCATCTTACCACATAACCTTTGCTCACAGTGCTTGTACCTACGCTCTAGTTTGAATTAAGATTGCGCATCATTAATATCCCTATGGCTGAAATCCCTTATGTGTTTGCAGGGATTTAAAACATATAAGCGTTAGTTGGAGAAAGGTGCAGTTGATGTGTTCGAGGTCTTTCCTTCCCTGCACACACATCTGATGCTTTTATCCGCTGTGTGGTGGAACACGTCATTTGCCCACCCCAACACAAGTCCACTTTCACCTGTCGCTTGTGCTTACGGTTTTGCATACCCCAGGCCTGGCCTGGCTGCCCCTCCCCAAGCGCTTTCACCTCTGCCTGCCACCTCTTTCACCTGGCCACCTACCTTCACCCTCAGTACACGTGTGCACACAGACATTACCTTTCTTCTTGGTACCCCCAGCATAACACACAGCCCCCAGTGAGGTGGCAAGTGATGGCAACTGTCATGGGAATGTGACTGAGACACAGAAAAAAAACAGATGCCACTGCTCCCCTGCTGTCAGAAAATGGCCCACGTTTACGGTTTGGGTCGTGGTCACTGAGGAGCCCAGCAGAATAATATTTTTTCTTATTACTCACTTCATTGTAGCGTTAAATTTCATTAGGTTTATAGCTTTTGTAGACAAACGTGGTGCTAAACGTAGATGAGAAAAATATATAGTTCGTACAGAAAACATATTCTGTTGGAACCTTTCAGCACCATTTCCAGGTATCGTATTTTTCTGATTATAAAACGTCCCTCCATATCCTCATCTGTGCAGGACGACATGACAATAAGCCCAACACAATAACGTTGACGAATTGATCTGCTCCCATCTTTCCTGCCACCAGCCGTATGAGAGTCATTTACTTAAAAGCAACTTTGGAATACAAGTATTTTGACCTCAAGTACTTTGAACCACCTCCAGGCAACCTCCTCGCAGGATCAGGTGTGTATAGCCCCATTTCCACCATGACATGAGGAATAATGTTATTTGATCTCAGTCTTTTTATCTTTTCTAACGCTTTTGTCTCTTTTGCCTACTTCTCCTGTTACCTGGTGTGCAATATGCTCCTTAAGAGATCCAGGGTGCATTGTCTCGGGGAAATAGCAATTAATTATTAAACCTGTCTCCATAACAGCCTTCCAGGTGTTGAGACAATCTGTAAGCTAAGCACTGATGTTTATCTCTGTAACAAACACAGCACTACTGCACGGAACATGGCAGCCAAAACTGCTGCACAAGCCTTTTTATGTTTGTTTTTATTTTTATTTTTTGGAATTGTCTTACAGTGCAAAAGTGCCTTTTCTGCAGGAAAAAAAAAAAAAAAAAAGAATTGCTCTGTGGCTACATCCTCCCTTTTGTCCGCTTCTGGGCAGGCACGTGTCACTGGTGCAAAACCTCACGCTGGTTTTAGTATTGCACTCACCACCCTTGCTGTGTAAGCAGTCAGGAGCTGGAAACCTTGAGCCAGGCTTAGAGCCATCACCTGCCGTTTTCAGGCCCGTTGATTTCTTGCAGGGTTACGCATGCCCGCATGTCATCTGGCTACTTTTAAGGTTGTCCCTGGAAGGAGAATGGGGTGGGCAGGGGCTGAGGATCTGCTGCCAGCAGAAAAACCCAAAATGGTGGGGTAAGATTTTGTGCCCTGCAGCTGTCAGACAAACCTTTGGTGATTAGATCTCCTGCCACGCACAGACCAGGAGAGCGGGCAGCCTGAGAAGGCGGCTAAAACCCAGCCGTGCTGTCAGTTTGGGGGACCCTGGCGGTACAGCACCAGAGCCGCCTTTCGTTCCTAGCAGGAATGATTAAGAGAGCCCAAATGTCCTTTTGAACCCTACTGTGCCACCATTTGAAATGAAACAGATGCAAAATTAGCATATGAAAGCTGAACAAGACTTTTACAAGGTTGTGGCAGAGAAAGCTACGGAGGAGTTCCAAAGCCAGCAGGATTACAGAAAGGTGCTGCCCTGAATATAGCTTTGTGGATGGGAAATGTTCATTAGTACATTCTGTCTTTATTGCTATTATTATTATTATTGTTTTTTCATGGTCTGCAGTAATACACTAAAAATTGCTCTCGGGGATCTAAAGCTATTGTCCCGATCACTGTGCAAATAACATTAAAAAAGCAAGTAATTCAGCAAGCACTGAAACACAAGAGTCCGGGTTTCTTACGTGGTCATTTGCAGGTACAAACCGAGGCCCTTTTTTGACACTTACTAATGCATCTCCCTTATGAACTGTTTGGTATCTAGTAAGACGAGAATTTATCTGCTACCTTTCTTTCTCACGCACGACTTCAGGGTTCCTCTCTGCTCCAGCTAGCTGCCTACTTGCACAAAACTTGCAGGAATTCAATTAGCTTTGAGCCCACTCTCCATCAGCCGAATTAAATCAACCGGTGTATTCAATAGCTATCATCTGAGGACGTACAGAGCACGATCACCTACGCCTCATTTCCTGGGGAAACCAGACTTGCAATTACTACTGCTAAGACCCAATTACTTGCAATGGATGCACAAAATAAATGTGAAATAGGAAGAGAAGAAGACGGCAGAAAGGCTGAAGACAGGTAATAAGAAACCAAGCATACTATTGTGCAAGTAAATGAACGTTAGTCACAGCCCGATGCTGACAGCTGGCACCGGCTTCACGACCTGGCGAGGCACTTCAAGGAGGGATAGGCGGTCAGGAGGGAGGTGGCAAGCTGAGGTTTTGTCCCAGATGTTCTCGTATGCGTAAGGCAGCGTGGAGGGAAACTCCACTTGAGGGATAGTTAACTAGTAGGAGGTGAACGAGCAAAAGCGGTTATGGCAAATAGGCAGGGACCAGCTGTTTACCCCCCCTGGATTCAGCTCCACTGGTCCAAGGAGACTGACCTGCTTCCAGCCTTGCCCCTGGGGCTTGCAGTTCAGCCCTGCCCCAGCCCAGGAGCTCATATTCCAGCCGAGTAGCTCCTGCAAACACTCCTCTCCTCCTGCTTCAGCCAAAGCGGAGCAAGGGGAAGCTTACCGTTTGCAAAAGGGGTGTCTGCGCACGTCCTCCACAGGGCAACCGGTCTGTGGCGGGGACTGTGTATTCAGGCGCCTTCTTTATGAAAGCACAACACTTGGGTTTTCAATACGGGGAAGGGGAGAGGAGTCAGCTGTGTGCTGAGAGACAACACGTTTGCGGCGTTGTCGGTGTGAAGGGACACATCTAGGCTCTCGCCACCTCTCATGGGTGGGTACTGGTGGTTTGGATGGAAAGAAAACCTGAATTTAAAGAAATACGCTAACTCTGTGGCATGTTTTGGTTGATGTAGGTCTATATAGAAGCAGCAGACAACAAGTGCTGGTGGTGGCATACGTAGACCACAATGACAAAGAAAGGCAGGAGACAGGAGACAGCTCTGTGCAGCTAGGACTACTCACCAATGCCACTGTTTCACATATCCGTAAGGCAATGTCAAGTCTTACATTTGGCCATTTGGAGACCAGCCTGGAATAGAAAAATGTGAGAGTTATTAGCTGAAGTTGTGATGAATCAGACACGCTCTCTGCCTCTAGAAAACCTTCTGCTCTTCTTCCTCTACCTGCACCAAGACCAGGAGACGACAGACTTAGCTCTGTCAATTTTCCAGCTCTCTGCTGGCAGAGCTACCTTGTTCCAGGAGTTTTTTTTCCACTGGCTAAGCCTGGTGCTTTAAGGCCCATGAACTCTTTAAAGCTGCTTACAGTTTGCAAAGTGACCTTTTTTAGTCTTCAGCCTCTGAGACTGACTCATGTGAACTGAGAGACCCTGAACATAGAGAGCAAGTTCTCTTTCATATTTCTAAACTGTCACACAGTCATTAGTTATAAATAATAAGTGTCACATGGCTTGCAGAATATATATCCAACCTATTTAAGAATACTCAATGCTTGTGATAAGCTTTTTATCTTAAAATATTTTGGGTCTCAACCAGTGTCTTCATCCCTTGACCCCAGGACCACCTACAGGAGGGAAGGAGAAAGGTAAATATGACACCTCATACTCTTAAACGTGAAGACAAGAGACAGGGTAAGCCTAAGACAGATTTTGGACAAGAACCCAGGAGGAACAAGGACGGACTCGGGCACAGAGCAGCTGTCGTGCTTGCAGTACTTTGCAGAAAGGCTCTGCTGTTGGCTGCTGGTTGCCAGACACCAGGCAAGAACATTCACGCAGGATCGCTCCCTGCAAATTCCATCCTTACCATCTGGCCCACAGCTCCGCTCCCAGCCCCCGGGGAAGGCAGGACAGGAGGCAGAGCGGGTCCCTGCTCTTCCCAGCTGAGCCCCGCCACTGATTGCCACGCAAGTCTGCAAGGCGGGCAGGAGATACGCAGCTTGGCTCCGTGTGAACGCGACACGATTCCTCTCTCCTCAACCAGTCCGCTAAACTCACGTTTCCTACACCTCCGCTACCGCAGCTCAGGCTAAAACATCATCTTCATAATGGCTGAGTTTGTTTGCCTTCTTTCAGGATGTTTATTTAATATCTCTTCACTGACGAGTCAGGCTTTTTCTGTGATGCACAAGACATCAATATTGCACGTGCTCAGGGACCTGAAGCACGCATACCAAGGACTGTGTATTTCAAACGGCAAGTGTTTTGTTAACAACAGCAACTAAACAAGTTAGGGAGCAGCCTGAACTTCTAGAATCAAAACAAGATTGAAGCACGCAGAGGTTAATCGGCAAAATGCCAAGGAGCCATTCTGCAGTGGGAATTTACGGTTTACAAGCATACCGGTAAAAGACTGCTTTAATTGCTAGATTACGCTAAGTACTCACAAATTTTAATATAGTAAACCACTATGTTTTCTTCTACTTTAGCATCGGAGAAACTTCCCTTCTTAAATACACACAATCAGATTCCTATAAAAGGCTTGCCACCCTTCCAAGAAAAGCATTAATATTAGATGCAGCACCACAGATACCTCTGAAAAATCGGTGCAGGAGGATAGGGAGGAATAGTTCACCTGTTCCCTCCCCTCCCGCCCCCCCGTTTTGTGCTTCCCATAACTATTTGCCCAGACCCATTTGCCCATGCTGCCCTCTGAGTTATTTCCTCCTCTTCCTGTGAGAAAATAGGTATTGCCCTGTGCTGACCGATGGTCAGCCCCCGGGTATTGACCTGGCCTGGGGATCCTGGTGTTCTCCTCGGAGCGCAGAAATAGAAATCCCCTGCCACCCTCCCCAGTAGCCCTGTGCGCCTCACTCATCAAAATGAAGCGTGGGTTGGGTGGCGTTGAGGAGCCCCCCAACTGCATGTCCCCAGCGCCAAGGACACACCAGCCAGGAGAAGTTGCTGCTGGAGCAAGGCAGAGAGTCTGGCTCAAAGCCCGCTGAAAGTGGTATGTTAAATATTCTGTTGTGCGCTTAAACGGTATTTATAGACACCATCAATCACAAAGGTCCTAAATGCATGAAGCTGAGAGTCGTTTAAAGACCAGTGTTCTTCCAGACTCCTAAAAACAGTTCAGAAAAATGAAATCATTATAGCCCTCACCTAAATCTCATGGATTCAAGTAGGTCTCCGATGCTCAGCGGAACTTGGTTTACACTCAGCCCCAGCTGCCGCTGCTGGTACCCATCACAGAGGCGATGGAAGTAACAGCAAGCAAGCTCAGATTGACCTTTTGCGTTACAACGAGCAGGCCTCGTGGTACCCTTACCTTCGTAGGGCCAAGAGAGCTAGTGTAGAATAAGCTAGGATCAGCCTCAAAACCTGTCGAACTGGTAAAAAAAAAGAATCAAAACAGAGCACAAAGGCACAGCCAAAGCAAAGAGCTGACCTCTGGCACTGCTTTTATGCTCTAACCGCCGTGCGGCTCTGACCGTAGCTGGGCGCAGCTGGGCTCCCTCCGCTTGCCTCCAGCCCGGAGGAGGTCTGAAGCACCAAATGGGAAACATGTGTGAACTGCAGACCTTGCTAAACGAGCCGTAGGCAGCATTTTCCATTCCTGATGTGGTGGCATTTTAGGCAGTGTTAGAAGGTTTACAGGAGTGGAGTTTCTTGGGTGAATGTTTGGGGTTTTTAGTCGTCTGAACATAATTTATGCAGCTGTAGGAGATGTCCCATAGCCTAGGACATAGCAGCAGGCAGCGCTGGTATCCTGTGTCATCAGCACAGTGCCTCGGCAGTCAGCGGATGTAGGTATTGCTATCCCGATTTTGACTTTAAAGTCTAAAATGAGTTATTTAACCTCTTGAGCCTGGGTTTCCCTGGGCACACACATTTTTATTTGCATTTACCAATTCATCAGTGATGCTTGCAAAAGTAAGGTAGTACTTACGAGCCATTCCCAAGGGGAGCAGCATTTTACATTCTGAGTTTTACTAGAGCAATGGCGCTACAAGCAGAAATGAGGCGTGAGTTAGAGCGACTTGTTGCAGGAATGCTGCTGCTTATCGTCTGCATAACTGACCTGCGAGGGCAGAGGAATATTAAGCACCGTGAAGTCCACTGAATTTAAGCAACGTCTATACCTATTGTGCAACAGGGTAAGCTGTGATGCAGTTTGCTTCTTTTTCTTCATTACTGTAATTAGGTTCTATAGGTTATGGCAAATAGGCAGGGACCAGCTGTTTACCCCCCCTGGATTCAGCTCCACTGGTCCAAGGAGACTGACCTGCTTCCAGCCTTGCCCCTGGGGCTTGCAGTTCAGCCCTGCCCCAGCCCAGGAGCTCATATTCCAGCCGAGTAGCTCCTGCAAACACTCCTCTCCTCCTGCTTCAGCCAAAGCGGAGNAACTGTTCTGCAGAAAGTCAAACCACAGGAAGCTTTCTTCTACAAACAAATCCAGTTAGTTAAGATCGCAGACAAATTAAGATTTAAGACTCCACAGAGATGCCTGGATGGAAATCCTTTACGTTAGCTAGTCCTTATTCAATAACACGCAAACAGGAACGGAGGACAGAAGGACACATACCTTGGGGACTGGTGGGTGGAGACCACCAGATAATTAAAGGTCTCTCCTTTATTATTACCCTTGGAAAAGGGAGGGCCAGATAAGCCAGGACATGACCCATTACCGCCAAGGACAGGTATGTATGTCACTATGTCATATGGAAAGACGCAGAGCACAACCTGAGCAGCAACCTGCATGCAGTGGCCCAGATCAAAGAAGAAACCGGGGACACCTTTAAAAAGAGCTCTGGCCCCGGATCAGGGAACAGCAAGAGGCCCCCAGACCAAAGGAAAACGCTGCGCCCAGCTTTCTTCTTCCTCTGGCTGGACAGATGGCCATCTTGGCTGCTGTCAGGAGGTGGCTGATGAAAAAACCTTTGATGAAGAATTCCTAGGATTTTGTAGGGCCAAAAATAGGGAGGGCAAACAGGTGCAGGGGGTATGCAGACGGCTGCACGTGCAGCGCGAGTGACTTTTTCTGCTCGGTCCCACTCTTCCTTGAGTTCTTTCATCCAGAAAAACAGAGCCAATGAAAGGAGAAGGGAACAAAGATTTCTTTCCTAAGGCATAGAACACAAATGAGGAAGACAGCAGGGTGGATGCAAAAGTTTCAGACATTCAGTTCTGGGAACGGGTTAGGAGAGATCTGAATCCAGCTTCAGCAGGCTGAGTCATCCGCTCCGGTTGAATAGCTGCTACAGCTCTTGGAAACAAAAGTTGCCAGCATATAAATGCCAATAAAGCGGGCACGGTAGACTTGGAATGATTGCATGAGGTCATCCTGGATGATCAGCTACCCGGCAGGAGTCAGTGTGGCTCAGAAATGCTGACAGTCACTTCTCCACTGCTTTCTAGCGACGACTGTTTAGACCCACGTGACTCCAGAAGGCACCACGGTTGTCATCTGTCAGCCAGCTCCCTTGATTATATGGTGTCGCAGAGCAATAATATATGACTATTTCCCTGGACCATGAGGTGGGTATTTCAGGACACAGTATCTTAAATAACTGTTTATACAGTAACAGCTCACGGCAATGGAGTCATCAAGTGTTTCTGAGGTTACTTAGTACCGCAGAAAAACAGAACATGAAACCACCCGAGCTCCCTAAACTATGGCCTGGGCACCACAGGGTGCCTCAAACCCCACGGAAGCGGCAACGGCCCAGCGCCACGGTGGGAGCTGCTTTGTGTGCTAGCAGCCCACGTTTTGGCAACCTTTCATCTAAACAGCTTGAATATTGAGGGAGAACCGTAGCACTGCAAACATCTCAATTGCATCGGGTCTTCTGCCATCGTCACAGTGGTGTTATTGTACCCAGACCTTCTGCCGCTACCAGCTCTGAGCAAAACGGCACCACTTTATGGGCAGTATTTGCCCCCAATAGGGCTAACTAAAGGATAAGACCTCTCTTGTGTGAATGGTGACCTTGAAAAGTGTCTTCTTTTCATACTGGAATAAAATCTGAATGTTGCAAAACCCTGAAGAACGCTTGTTTAGGATTGATCATAATGTTGAAGGAATTTCTTTTAATCTGCCTGTGGAGTTTTTGCGTTGTTATGAAAGCAAACATTTCACATGGAAAAAGGAAATGCTTTATTCCAAAGATCTTCCAAAAGTGAAAGCAAGACACTTCACCGCCATCCAGAATTTGCAAAACATGAATTTCTGTGGAACTGTAATTTTTTCACTGGCCTGCAGTAGCTGTTAATGTTTTTCTCTCCAATTCTAGTAAGTATAGCAACATCCAATAAGGGTGTGCTGAAAAATTGTATCGCATGATATCAGCAAAAATGTATTTATAATGCATTTGTAATGACAAAAGAATGAGGTCACTAAATGTAGTTTATTTCACCCCGGGAGCTAATACAGGAGAGTGGCAGAAGGGCTGGTGGGCACCGGCTGAGCCTATGCTAGAGGAACTGCAGGAAGAGCTATGCCATCAAATGTCTTCTAGGGAGCAGCAGACCATAGCAAAACACCAGATTAGGGGCAGAGTGGTCATTCTGAGCAACCTTGTCTTTTAAAATGGCTGGGCAAGCAGCAGGTTGAGAGAGAGCAGGAAGACAAAACCAGTGTTCCAGTATTAGCAAGTCAAATCGTGAACTGATGTCAGGAACGCTGTGATGATTATATCACGATTTTCACAATGTTTGGTGCTCTTTTCTACAGCCCTTGCTCCTGCAACTCTTTAATTACATGAAAATTACTATTCTCCTTTAAAAGTGAAGTACGTTTCCAGCCTTGAAAGTTTAAAAAACATTGATGAAGCACTCCAAATGAAAAAAAAAAAGTAAATAAAAAAGCACATCAAACTAATTATTAAACCCCCCAAAACTCTCAAGAGTTTTCCAGCGGACAGCTCATGATGTATAGTGGTCTGAGTTGAGCTGATAGCTGCTGGCTGCTCAACTGGAGAAAATTTGGTTTTCTTGAGGGACGGGCGACTAAGAGTGAGCATCTGTTTTGAAAAGATAAGAGAGTAAAAATATGGTGGCTCTGGGCTTGGGAGGAAGGAATAGGTGTAGTAGTTCTCATGTGTTTTCTTTGTGTCTGAGAGATGGAGCTAGGAGAAAGTCTGAAAGTGGATCCTGGCTAAATCTTTCATGACAATTTTTGTGCTTGCTCTGTCTCTCTTTGTCTGTGTTTCTTACATACCACTGCAGAAGTTTTCAAATACCTGGGAAATGCATCACTAAATGGGATATATATACACACACATGTGTGTGTGTATATATACACATCTATGTGTGTGCTTTAAATGCCTGCAAACCTTTAGCCACCTAAGACCTCGTAAGAAGCAACAGCCACAACATGCAAGAGTTACAAAAAAAGAACGTAGCTGCCACAAATCCATCTCTAATCCTCCTTTAATTACACAGGCGAGCGAGGCCTTAACGCTGAGACAGCTCCACGCTGCAGTGTGCTCCAGTGAGCATAAAGGAAGCAGCAGCACCTGATGACGCAGGACTGTACAGTACGGAGGGTGAAGTGAAGGCTATAATTAGGAAACCACTTTATTGTGAAGCAGGCAGTCTAATGAAAGCAGGTGATGGCACCAGCTCACTGCATCTGCATTGGCAATAGCCTGGTAGCATCATTAGCATCTGTCATTTTTTGCCCCCTCCCCACTTTCTGGCACATTTCTGAATGTTTAGAGTGAGGTAATCTCCTCACACTGTAAAGAATGAAACCTTTCTTTGAACTGCTTCACTGAGATCTACCCAAACTTCTGATGGCCACTATGCCAGGAGGGCGAATTTCACCTCTGGGCACACCTACGGCAAACAGCCAAGAGAGGGTGGATGCATCCTGCTCTTGCTTCACGCATACACCCTCGTGCATGAAGCACGCAAAGGAAATACAGAAAATACAACGGGGCAGTTGTAGACGCAGAGGAGTAGTTTAGGCTAAATCCCAACAGAAAGTTAAATAACAACAAATGCAAGGCATTTAGAGCTCTTCCTCACCGAGCTCAAAATGCTCTTACACATTTTAGTGAATTCATCACTCCTGGCTCTGGTGAGAAGAGCTCAAAGTCCAATTACCTGTTGTCCATCCAGGAAGATTGGGGTAGAGGAAGAGACCAAGGTGCTTGTTTGAGGCGAGACACATGAATAGAAAATGAGTCTGCTGATTTTCAGTGCTTAATTCTGAAAAAAATTGCTTACATGCCTCAAAAAGGCCTTTGGAGGTCCCTAATCCATCTGTCCCTCATGTCTGGTAGCCAATGCTTTTTTTTTCCCCCAGAGTATTTTGTGCCGTTTGGCTTGGAGAGACTAGTAACTTCTCTGTGTATGCTGACTGGACTAGCCCCTTGCTTTTCAGCTTAGCTGTTAATGCAAATGGAAATACATATAGGAAGAAGTTTGCCCTTTTGCTGCCCTTGACGCACCTAGTCTGAGCCTGCAGGATTTCAGATCTCCAGGGCTCTCCGTCTAGCAGCTTGTAAAAGCATTCTGAATGTACTACTTTTTTAACCAGCAAAGAAAATAAATCTTCCTTGCCATAAATGCTAATGTTGATGCACTGAGAAATTCAAAGGAAGGCTGCAGAGAGAGAGAGAAACATTCCCCATGCAATGATTAAAGTGCCAGTTCATGAAAGCTGACGTCAGCACGTGCTTTCAGGGTGGCAGAGCGCTTTGCATAAATCCTCTCCTTGTTTGTGCTCCATCTGGATGGGCTCCAGTGGAAAAAAGAGAGAAAAGGAGAAGCTAATGCCTTTCTAATACCTTTCTGAATTCCTTCGGTTTCACACAGGGAGCAGGCTCCGAACCACCGAACTTTTGCTTGCCCAGTTCAATAAGATAAAATAAACCAAAGGCAGCCGGTGCTCGTGGCCAAACTAAGTTATAATTAGACTGCCATAACAAACAGTCGGTTGGGGCAGCTCCAAGGAGGACTGAAGGAGAGCACACTGCTAAACAGCATAATCTCCAGGTCTGGTAATTTGCAGAGGCAACCCTGTTTCCCACCAAGCGGATTCATTCCAGCTCACAACTGCTTTCATATAAAGTCACGATGGTTCAAAAACCAAAAAAAAACTGCGTAAGGCGCAGGTTTCTGCTAAAAGTGGTCCGATGGGAAGATGGGAGGAAGCCCAGCATCCGTCCTCTGACTCCGTGGCATTGTCCGCAGGGTAGAGGATAAGCAGGGCCCATACTAGGCTGCTTCCTACCCAAGCAGATCTCCCTTCCCTGGGATGGAGCAGCACAGGGAGCGCTGCACACTCCCCCTTTTCCATAACCCCTTGTCCCCTTCTAGTGGTGGCACCGCCAATTAGGTCAAGCAGAGCAGTTTGTTGAAGGTGTGAGCCATGAGCATTCCGGAGGAGATGCTGGCTGCTGGGAGGCAGCCTTCTGTGGAAAACTAACCTTTTTTCCTCTTCTTCTTTTGTTTTTCCCCTCTCTTTTTCAATTCTGTGCTGCTGTTGGAGTCAGTGGGAAAGGCTTACACAATCAATATGGTCACAGGCATGCTGCAACTGCTACAATAATTAGATTGCAGAGTTTCTTACTGAAGATGGCTACCCGTAATTTGATTTTAGAGCTACACACTGGTACCGTCAAGCAGCATGGATGACGACTGTGCACAACAGTGGGTTTATTCTGTTGTCGCTCTCATAGCTGGCACGGTTACTTGCTACAAACATCTCACATTGATCAACTACAGGAGTTAGCTCTGCAGTGAAGCTGCCTCTCAAACAGGCAAACCGTGAAAAGTAGGTGGCGGTCTGTTCTCCCAGATAACGTGCAATAGGACGAGAGGAAATGGCCTCAAGTTGCACCCAGGGAGGTTTAGACTGGATGTTAGGAAAACTTACTTCACCAAAAGGGTTGTCAAGCATTGGAACAGGCTGCCCAGGGAAGTGGTGGAGTCGCCATTCTTGGAGGTATTTAAAAGACGTGTAGGGGTGGTGCTCAGGTACATGGTTTAGCGATGGACTTGGCAGCGCTAGGTTTACGGTTGGACTCGATGATCTTAAAGGTCTTTTCCAACCTAGATGGTTCTATGGATCTCGAGCGGCAGAACCGGTAATCGTCCACTTGAAACTGAACGCCAGACTGGTAAGATGGAAGCACTGTGATTCTATGAAATAACAACTTTGAATTTATTGGAATTATTCAGAAGAAACAACTTTTCTATCTCCCCGGACATGCTGGTGGTTTAGACTTAGTTCCCACTTCAAATATCAGGATGGCAATATAAAACAATTAAAAGGTTCCAAATCAGTAATATTTCTTCAACTACACGCTTTAGCTGGAAAATAAGTCAAAAGGCAGACACCCTGCACTTCCAAATGCTCTGAAACTAACAGTCTTTGAAATCGCTAAATAGTCTTTGAAATAGCTAAATAGTCGTTGACATAACATTCTCAAATGAAAAGGAACTCACTTTAGATCCACTTTTCCCCACTATTTCTCTTCCACCAAAGTAAAAACTGAAAGACAGACCAACAAAGCAAGAAAAAGTTTCCATTTCAGCAACATACTTTCTTCTCAGTAGGATTTTTATTTTCTGTTCTAAAGGGCATACCTTTACCATGTAAACAGATCTAAGATCAGATCCCGGAAAATCCTGACCCTTGCTACTCTAAGCAATGCGCAAGGATCCCTTCAGAGCTAGGCGAGGAGAGGGTGCAACCTGCAGGCTTGCATCTCGCAGGCTGGAGGTGGAACGGGGCGAGCTAATTACTGGGTGTGGGTAATGCAAGTGGGAGCACGATGGGAGAGCAGTGGATTTCTCTCGCCTCTCCATTCCCCACCCTGCGATAATCGCAGCCTGGGTCTCTGCCAAAGCGCTGCCGAGCACTCAGTGCCCCTGTACGGATATGGAGCACCACAGCAGACCTGATCCTCAGAGACCTGCACACCCCAGAGCTCGCCGTCCCGCCGCTCTCTCCCCACTCACACAGACTGCCAACGTTTTGCTGTATTTGCATTTAAGCAAAGAGGAAAAACAGGCGTAAAATTGGCACAGCTACCAGTCTAGCTATGTTAGCGATCGAGTGATAAGTTGTATAGTGGTTACACAACTAGGCAGTGTCTGTGGAGCCAGGACTTCTGGGTTTAATTTCCTGCTCAGTCACTGACTCATCACGTAGCCTGGGGCACATCACCTCTCTGCACATAAATTTCATCGTCTTTAGTTGGGGGGGTAATAAGACTATCTCACAGGAATGTTAGGACACCCTAATTACCCTCATAAATATTTGTAAAATGCTTTAGACAATGTTTCAACAAAAGCATTGAGTGGTTCGTTGTTGAATAAGTAACAGCCATGGGAAAGTCCTAATTGCCAGGCTGGCTTATTTATTTACCTTCCACTGGAGATTTCTGGCAGCAGTACCAAAAGGATGTCTCAGGTGGGGGAGATGGTGAAGAGGTTGTTGGACTAGTGCAGCAGGAGCAGCAGCAGGAAAAGGTCAGCTCATGCCACAGACCAAGTATGTGATAGATAAATATTATGCCAAAGGCTGAGAGGCATTTGCGTCATTTTCAGCCCAGATGCACACAAAGCTTATGTAGACGACACTTACAGAGATGGAATACGGATGTCTAATCCTGTTAAGTATGGCGCACAGTCTCATGTCATTACTTCAGAATACATGGTCAACTCTGGTTTTGGACTTAAAAAGCACTTAGATACCCGAAGTTCTGCTTTTGCACCAGAGGTGTTACCTTCTTGCCTACTCTGAGCATCTCGATGTCTGTCCTTCACCTGAGGCTGTCGGATTCACAGCCTAGGCTTGTCAGCGCCTCAGATCCCCAGAGGGTCTGGGAGGAATACTCAGAGATATTATATGATTCATATAGTCACTTGGTTTTGCTGTGGGACGTTAGGGAGCTGCTGCACTCCAGGCCCTAGAGGCTGTATTTGCAGACGGGTGAGCTTTCTGAGGGTCCTGGTGTCTGCACTGAAGTATTGCAAGATGGTTGCTGAGAGCGCTAAGCAGACAGCGAGTCTCAGAAACTTTCAGAAGATGCACCCTTGATTTCTGTTGTCTGATCTATCCCGGCTGTGTCCTCCCCACTTATTCCTAACTCCTGTGTTTTACTTTGATCTGAAAGCTGATTTACCTGTGGGCAACCTGAGAAGCGCAAGTAAATCCCTGGTGGGTGGAGAGCTGCTGAACTGGCAGCAGTACCGGGTACCGGAGGTACCGTCAGTACCTCCTGTGACTTTAACAGGAGGTACCGACTGCAAAAGCGACTTGGTGCAAGAGCACGGAAAGTACTTTCTGCCTCATCCACCCACTGCGAAGCCGTTACATGTATTTTTCTGAAATGCCCAAGGTCCAGCTCCCCTGCTGTTGTTAAACTGAACAGTAGCCCTGGACACTGTTTTGCTCTGGGGATTACCTCCTATCACAACCTAAGCCCATTGGGGTCCTCAGGTGGTGCTTCCAGGCACCTAAGCAACACAAATGGCAGCTAAAGGGTCTTCCTTCATGGCTAGTTTTTAACACTGAAAGGAATTTTAAAAAAATCCTTGATGGTTATGATACAGACACTTTAAAGGTATCAGGTCACTTTCCTCTTCACAGCCATAATAAATCCAAGCCAATGAGAAAGCACTCTTAGATGAAGCAGCTGGTTTCTCCAGCTGAAATAACTCACTCCAGGGTCAGCCCATGGATCACTGGCAGAAATTCCCGACTGCCTCTCGCTGAACCATGTCCCTGCAGCACCACTGCTCCAAAAGGACTATTAAATCCTTCTTGTAAGGAAGCAGAAGGCCTGGAGAGTACAAGCACCCTACCACTGAAACACGTTCTTGGATCCCATACTCCGTCTGACACAGGACACGAGCATGTTTCCGTACCCGACTTCTACAAATCCTGCTGAAGGCCTGCAATTAGGGAAACCCCACACAGTACAGCGAATGAAGTTTTCTCAGTAAGATCCACGTAACTTAATCTAGTTATGACTGCGTTATGAGTGACGGTTACATAGGTCACAGAAACGGAAAGAGAGAAGGGAACTTCTTCCAGCCTCTAGCCAGTGAGTAATTCCAACCACCCCTTAAATAAGCTCTCCTATGTTTTGTTGGGTTTCTTTCTAAAATTGCTCAAGCCATGGGCTCTCTGTCTTCTCCCTTGCTTGGCCACTCTTTCTGATGATCAAAACAACAATTTTTTGCTTTGTGCTGGGAGGTTCACCAAAAGCAGCTAACGTTGATAAGCATCCCCCCTCCTCAGTCAGGTGTGTGTTGGTAGTGTTGGGTTTCAAAAAGCCCAAGAGAAATCTACTGAACTCAGAAAGGAATTTAATAGGCGAAAGATGGTGTAACACCTAGTGTTGACGAAACCTAAGTGGTGGCAAGGACAGTTGCTGACAGTTAAATGGAAGATACTCAGCATGTGCTAAGTTAAAATGTGGCAGCCTCTTTCCCCTTTTCCACCACCCCCTTTTTTGGATACAGACCCCTGTGGCTAGAAATACTTCTCAGATCCCCGGAAGAGCAAACCGTGAACTCAGGACAGAAATAGTTTCAACATGATAGTTCTCAGGAGCACCCCTCCCTGTCGTGCTCACAGATCTATGATACCCAGAAAACTTGTTTCAAGTAATTTGTGAACTATTTTATGGACAAAATTTTGTCTTGCGTTTCCCAAAATCCCAGATACCTTCCTTCTACAAAAAGGGTAAAAAAGAGCAAGCACTGCAAACGCGTTGTCCTCCAATAGCAAATTCTTTAAATACCAGAGGGAACATGAATCACACAAACACAGAGTGGTAACAATCCAATGCTTTTCCATACCTCTCTCTTTAGCATGGGGCCGCTGCTCCTGAACATTTTAGCTAAATACCACTCAAAGTAACAAGATTCTTGCCCGGATGCCCCAATCTACAACAAACTGACCAGCTCTTAAAATGACATAATTTACAATCAGTCCATCTGTATCTCACCATCCAGAAGCTTCTGCGAGGAAATATTTAGCGATCTCCATAACCACACAAAATTCTTCTGTGCAGATGTTTTTCTGAATGTTCCCTCTCCTCCCTAAGTTCACTGAGCACCTAAACTGACCCTAGATGAAACTCTTTTGTGCCGTTTGACCTTACAAAGCAAAACACAGACACCGTAGCATGACGAGAGGGAGGTCCATCAGTGGCAACACAGGAGGCCGGAACTCGAACTCAATTGCTGTCTAAGCTGTAGACAAATGATTTGCCAACATTTGTCAGGCTCCATCACTTCCCTGTTTGAAGAACAGATTACTCCTCAAGACCAGGCAACAGCGTAACACTTATCCCCCCAAGGCCCTTCACAACAACATGAGCCGGGCAGCAAGGCCAGTACCCACAAAGGTCCTTTAGACTGGGACTGCCCACGTGGCCTGAGCTGTGGCTCTTCTCCAGAGCACGAATCCAGAAAGCCAGTTTTCTCAGGGTGTTACGAAACCACTTTACACAGAAGGGGTAGTTTGCAGTGGTGAGTGAAACCACCATTGGCCAAAGCAAAATCCTGGGCTAAGAGGGCATCCATTTCACGCGTTTTTCCATTCAGAGTTGAAGTTCCTCCTAAGCCTCTCTTCTTTTGTGCGTCAGTAGGCGATCTGGCCTACTCAGCGGTGCAGTGAGGAAAAATGCCATGAGGGCATTTGATACCAAGGGCCCGTTATTAAAGAAAAAAGGGGGAATGTACAACTGACAGACAGGATGTAGTGATTTCCTTTTGATTTAATGTGACACCGAATACAGTCAGACTAAGATCCAGACCTAATAATTTGTCACTCACTCCAGCTTAAAAGTTACCTCTGCTTAATGAGCACAGAGGGAACGCTCAGCAGTCATGTCTTCAAGGAAATAATTTTGCTTGTGGAGCAGCTGCAAACTGCATGATTCTTGACGGTTTCTTAAATGTCAGTGCAGTTCATCACATACTTCAGCTTACACAAGAAAGATGCCAGAAGATTTTTCTGTAGACTAAATAAGAAGCCCGCCGGTTCCCACTCCAGCTCCTGTGTGCTCCTGCCGTAGTAGTGCAGTAGAGCTACACCACAGCTACAAAAGCAGGGGAAAAGTCTCCTGCTGCAGAAGCAGCACAGGGCCCATATAATTTAAGCTCGATGGCTTCTCAATTCCCAAAAGCGTCAGTAAAGGCAGCATTCCTTACAGAGCTGAATGCCACAGGACTGAGATTCTGCAGTCCAAAGCGGAGCCACCCTGGCTCCTGCGCAGGAATTATTTACACTTTAGCATCCTGAAGGATGCTACAGGAGCTAAGAGCCATCTTTCCCCTCACTTCCCAGCTGGCTGCACCTCTTATGTTTTGGCTTTCAGAAGCTCAGAACAAAATTTAGCTTTCTGAGTGAGGAAAGGGGATATCCAGTTATTCTAGCAGGGGGCACCAGCATGAAACTCAAGATGCAGTTGCACCTAGCTCTAGGCAGGACAAACCTGATGTGCGAAATTGCTGTATTTTGTACCTCTAACTCATGCTCTAGGAGCCCCACCCCACTTCCTCTACGCACACGTTATTTAGAAAGGTAAATCAGCACTGAGCTACTGGTTTGAGCTTCATTTGAAATGCCTAGTAATGATGAAAGGTTCTGCAGAGAACCGCACCTTTTTACTCCTTCCTGAGCCAAGGGCTGTATGAGCAGTGGCTATCCAAGCTCCCAGGAGGGAGGAGGGCTCACAAGAACATTTAGGGCTGGGAGGCAATTGTAGCCTTTGTGATCCACTGGGATATTTGCTCAGGCTCCTCACTTGCGAGGCTGACATTTTCCAGCGTGTCTGAGGTGAAGGTGATGTGGAATGGACTGGAATACAGTAAATCTTGCCTCCTGCATTGCAAGTCTGAGGCTGTGTTGCTTCCATTTACAGAGCAGTTGGGATATCAGGGAGATAGTTAACAACCCACAGTGAAGGCAGGGACAGGAAGAGCAGCAGAGATGCCCGTGCTGCACCAAAACAAGATGCAGGTGCTTCTGTTTTGCATTCCAAATATATCCCCACTTGGGGCTGTGCGTAGAGCTCCCGGACACACATCTGTGGATAAGATTTAGGCAAATAAAAGTCCTACTAGTAATAGCCTAACCTTTAAGTGCAAATCAAGGGAGAGGCGAGCAGAGCTACAGCCCCTGAAACCTCACTATAAAACTTGTATTTTAGCCACCTTTTTTTATCTTAGCAAGGACAAGGACAGGAGTGAAATGGAAAAAAGAGGAGTCTGACTACCTTCTGTGTGCGTAATGTGTAGATTTAGGAACGCCAGAACACTTTCTTCTCTGAAACATTTTAATTTTCTGCTCATTTGCTTTTCTGGAATTGAGATGTAGTACACCTCACAAAAAATTACACCAGTGCAAACCACACTTTGGCTTCAGTAAAATCAAACTGTACAGTATTTTACGTAGGAAGTAAGAAAGATATTGGAAAACAAGATTACAGGGAACCTATGAAATATCTTCTGTACTAGTAGGTCATATTAATCATCCTGCAAGTACAAAACAAGGAATGTCTAATTTCCAAGAAAGACCTCCTCTGAAGTTTTAAAAATTTTTGAAATTTTTAAAAAACTTTGCAAATTCCTCCTTGGAGAACAGCCATGGAGACTCCAGCCTGGGAGACCTGAACACACCGCAGGTCCTACGAGAAGGGTTAAGTCAGACTAGTTTGCCAATCAGGTAGCTCATTTTTCTTTAGACCTCCTATTGCATGCTTGTGAAGAAATTCCTTCTTCACAGGAAGAGTAATTCTGGAACCAGCTGCCGTACAGCGGTGGGCAGGAGGGTATGGTACTGCCCCTGGGCTATTTAGCCCTGGAGGAGAAGTGATGCACACGGCCCAGCTCCACATCCAGTCCCAGATGGACGGAGCCTGGAGTCCAAGGCAGTGGAGAGGGTGCAGTTATTCTAGCTGTGCTGCCCAGCACTGCACCAGGGATGCCACGTGGATGGTCCAGGTTGCACAGAAGTTGGCTTAAAGATGTTTCCACAGCATTGTACTTGCCTGTGTAGAACGACCATAGCACCTTCAACCCAATGGTCTTGCTGGAATCTAATGTGAAATTGCAGCTTTTCTGTCTCACTTACCTTGCTATTGGGGAATACCAGGTCACAATCGTGGACTTGCAGCTAACATTTTAGATACAGCTTTACAAGAAAAAAGGGAAGATGCACAATTCAGGTGCTAAGATGCATGATCAAGTTTTCTCACTTCATGCAAGCAATTGACATCCTGAGTAATATTTATGAAATGGAGAATTGCATCCCAGAATGAAAAAGCTTGAACACTTTGAACTTCATCCTCAACTTGATGGATCTGCAGAAGCTAAATCCACAGTACATTTCTGATCAAGACTGTTGGGCCCAAAAAACCCTGGCTAACCAAGAAACTTAATTTATATCCAACAGTTTTTTATTCTGCTGCTCTCTGCGTCACACCAGAGAGCAGCCTCAGCAGAGACACATGTTTGTTCCAGTTGCTTTACAGAGATGACATTTTAATGTTCTTTTTTCTATCAGTCTCATGTTGGCGCCTCTTGGCTCTTCTTCCTGACACAAGCCAGATGAGTAAAGAACCAGTGAGGACTCCAGCTGCTGCAGCCACAATGACAGCCCAGTAGGGGACTGAAGGGTCGGTTTTCTGCAAGCTGAGATCTGAATTTCTGAATCCACTATTTTGAAGTGTGGAAAGAAAGGGTTTCTCCTACAAAGGGAGAGCAAAGGTTTTACTGACCACAGACCACTCAATAGGCAGCGTTCAGACAATACGCCATCACCCCTTCCCAGAGAGGAACTGTCAATCTTTAGACAGACTATCAGCTGTTTCTGCCTTCTGTCTGTCTTAGCTCACTCTTTCCTGACCTATTGCCTGAAAGTTCCTAGAACAACAAAAAAGAGAGAGTGATGGCATCATTTCCAAATTTGTTTGCTGCAGACAAACAAATGGAAACACGTAGACTCATTAAAATTGGCTTAAATGAGAGGCTTTCCACTGCAGTGAGGATAATTTTTTTTTGCATTAAATTTTAAGCAGATTTTCCTGTGTGTAACAAAATAGGACTATATTTTAGCTCTTTAGAGCCTTCACAAAGATACACTTTCAAAGAATTTTACCAATAAGAATGAGAAAAATAGAAGTAATTAATGGAGAGTATGGACATCTTGGCTTTTACTTACTGGGTTTGGACACTTGAGTTTTGATCTGTCATGGGTAAAGTTGTTGTAAGTCTGTTTTTCACCAACTGGCTCCAACTGAAAAGAGAAAAGCAATAGTAAACATTTTGATGATTTTTCTCCTCCTCAGACTCTCCTGACTTGGGTAGTTACAACTTTTTATCCAATCTTCTGGTGCTTGCACCAATGAAGAAATGTGGTAGAAGGTGCATCACAGGAAAGTTACCAAGCATTTTAACATTCATGAACTGAAGACACTGAGAATCTGATGTACTGTCTGCAGAAAAACCCTTGGGAAGCAGGGAACAGGAGAAGCCTTTCCTCCTTTTGCACTGAGTGGAGGAGAAAATTACTCTGAATACCACATGCTTTAAATATTCTGCTAAAACAAAGTGGTTCACTATACACCCAGTTCTCCCACGTAAACATCTCAAATGACAGTATAAACCACAAAGAAAAAAACCCAAACCAGATGACAGATGTTAGTCATGTTACTTAGCACAGTAGTGAAAGAAAGATGCCTAGGTGTCACAGTGATGGAATTGACTTCAGAATTAGAGAGATGAGGTGGTGATGAGACGGTGCCAACCTGTGCAGTCTTCACTCGGGCAAGAAAGTCCCTGGGAGTTTTAGCTGAGGCTAAGTTCACAAGATTGCAAGAAGTGAGTTAAACACAGCTTTTTATACTATCATTTGTCAGCTAAGTTGCAACAGGTGACCACAGGTTCACCCCGAGTCCATTTCAAACTCAAAATATGTCCACGCTAACGGCATAGCATTTGTGGTTGGCTAGGAGTGCACGTACCATCAGTTACCATAGTTAAGCTAACAAGTAGAGGCTTGCTCAGTCATGTTAACTGAAATGTTTACAACTGTGTATGGACATGCCTGAAGTAATGACTTTAGGATTGGCCCATAGCAAACCGCAGAGTTGTCATCCAGCACTTCTGCGAATACAGCGCAGAGGAGTGCTGGTGCTTCTGCTGTTGTCTGTATGTGCATCTACTGTCCTCACATGATTCAAGTGTCAGCTGTATGTTGGAGAGAAACAATACCACAACAAGCCCAACGTAACACGGAGAAAACAAATTCTATTCATAAGATTGCCATATGGAAATACTGTGAATAGTTTTTCAAGTTCAGTTAAAAAAAAAAAGACAAAAAAAAGGAGAGACTGAAAAATTAAAAGAGAAGAACCACTGCAAAATGTGATAGGGAAGGGAAAAAAGCTAGTAAGTGGAGAGAAGATGAGAAGCAAACCAGAATGCCAAGTTTTGCTGACTGTTGGGGGATCCTGCTGGACTCTTATAAGAGTGCCTGCCCGCCAGCTAATGTTGTGAAGACTGAATTTGGTAGTTTTGTTGCATCTTAAAGGGAACAGTTCAAATTCTGATATGGTTATCGGTAAGACGTGCGGCTCATATCCTGTAGCATTCTGTCTGCAGAACAACTGTTATTTGCAGATAATTGTAATACTTCCCATGCTAGGGTACTTAGTCAGGAGTCTGGCGCAGAGCCCAGACAAAGGATGGTAAGGTGCAAAATTCTGTAGCCAACCATGCTTGCTTCGTCTCTATGTGATCTGTTCTTCAGGTGCATTAGCTCCGGAGCTTTGAAGATGACAGTATCCCCATGTCCATGAGTGTACAGGGCAACTTCTGGAGGAAACACACAGCTCCTCTAGGTCATGTAGCAAACACAGAGGCAGAACAGAAGCTAAACACACTGTCCATGTGCCCTTCTGCTGGGCCACGGCACCGATGAGGTGGATTTGGAACTAGTGGGGGCCCCTTAAGACTGCAGAGTCACCTCACTTCAGAGAGTAGGAGCATGCTTTGCTTTGCATGAAGCAAAAAGGGCAAAGAACATCATGGTGAGGAGAGACTCCTTAAGCCATTCCCATCCCTGCATACCCACGCAGTGGCCAGGCACAGTCTGGCCTTTTATGTGTACTGACAAGAATTCATGTCATTTGGCCATAAGCCTACAGCCTGCTGAGCTTTTCAGGGAACAGGGAAACAATACAGCCTTACAGTAAGCTTCCACAGCCTTGCCGTACATGGACTGCGACTGAAAAGCAGGGATGTGTCACAAGAACTAGATTTAAATAGTAAACAGTAAAATCTTCAGTTGGCATAGACCAACAGATCTCTGCAGAAGGGAATAGCTGCACTTCGCATCAGTAAGAATCTGATACCTGCCACCACAGTAAAAAGCTTTGTGTCAATATCCTTAGATGTGTAGGAAATGAGTGACAGTCTGGACAGAATAAAACTCCAGCGGCACAGAACAAGGACTGATGGTGATTCAGGAATGAGTAATGGCCAGTAGGAACACCACGTGGCAGCAGAAACCCAATTTAAGGCTACCATATGTTCAGGTGTTGTCTCTTTTTTTTCTTCCGGAAACCTGCAGCTACGCTCAATTTGAATGTTTTCTACATTTGCGCGTGGTTTGTGGGCCACCATCAGCCCTCTTCGAGCTACCGCACAATGAAGCCTACCAGACTGCTGTCATCTGGAGTCCCAGACAGGGAAGCCTGACGGAAAACAGGCAGATTTGCTGTGCATGCACAAATCAATGACTCAGAGCATGTGCATGCACTGTACGTCTACTGCTTTCTATAACCCTGAACCTACAGCTCATACGCTATACTGGGCAACTGCACAGATTTCTGCCCTGCATTCCCCAGTCCTTGTGCTCAAGGACATTCTGGAGCATCCCGTAAGTTTCTAATCTTGCTCAAGCTTTTATTAAAACTGAAAAGAAATTCCCCTCCATTTATGCTTGTTTCTTGTACAAACTAGGATACAGGATTTCTGCTACCACAGTGTGTTTGGGTATGGGTGCTTATGAGACAAGAGGAGGAAATGTCACTGTGGCATGAAAATGCCTTAGTCTTCCTTCCACCATGGGAAACATCATGGCTCTGAAAGCAAGTGTGACCTTGGAGTTATCAAGTCCAGCATGTGCCTCTTACGCACTCTTCCAACAGTATTCAAAAGCTGTCATTTCCCCCAAAATGACAGAAGGAATGTCACCGCAAGCAGAGGCATCACAGGTGTAATTTCAGCCCTCTATTAGTTTCAGTGACTCTACCAGAATTGCTTCACATACTAGAGTGGGTGGTACGACACGTCCACACTATTAATGGCAGCAAAAATTCAATCACAGGTATGTTCTCCTAATAAATCTAACAGAATTCACTGGAGAAGGGCTAGCTCATTCAACAGACGTTTTCAGGAAATCTACAGGACTTAATGTTTAACTAGGCTGATTTTTTTCTTTAATGTAAGTTATTTACCAAATGAGAAGGGAAATTTTCATTACATTAAGACCCTAAGGATCTCTCATTGTGAATGAGCAAAGACTTACACCATTTTATACAACACAATCACTTTGGATTGTGTTCCTAAGCAATGCAGACTGAGAAGGGTCTCAGAGTTGAGTAGCCTCCCTGTTGTTAGGGTATCAATTTTATTTCTTGCTTACTGTTTTGTTTCAGACACCTTTCTGCTTACCTTTTGTGGGACCACAGACACATAGGGATCTAGGCTGTAACCTCTTACCATATTATTCCAGAGAGCCACGGCCATCTCAGCGTAGCCTCTCACACTGAAATGAAAGCAGTCTGCAGCAAAGAAACTCAGATCTGGCTTGCCGTTCTGCAATAAAAGCAAAAATGTATTTCTCAGCACATTTCAATCTTTGGATCTGACACATTATATCTAATAGTGCACTGTACTTGGCGTACCCACTTCACAATTTTGGTATCTTCCTAAAGGCAATATGCTCATATTTTGACACAGAAATCTTAGGTACTCGTAACTGTGGGCTGATAACTGCATCTCGAGGCCTTCTGTGTAATGCAGCCTGCTCAACTTCACACAACAATTTTCATAACAATCCTAAACTTCTCATTAAACCAACAGTTATAGCTCTTACATGGACACTGCCATTGACCCACACTCCACTTTGTACAGAACCAATAGAAAACTGCTTATTCTTGCTTGTTATACGTCCACAACTCAGACTTAAAACTTTTCAGGTGTTGAAATTTGTGCTGAATTCCAGGCAACATTAAAAATTGTGGGCTTATCCAGCTGTGGCAAGTGTCTGCCTGGGGGAGAATTTGCCTTATTGTCACCTGCATGGTGACCATACTTTGCACTTGAAGGCTGCCAGCACAAAATGGGGATGACATGACAAAAGGATCGGTATTATGTAAAACTGGGTGGTTTTGACCAGGATTAATGCTAAATATTTTATCACTAACTACACAGCATACATAATGCTAAGACTGGAGAAAAGAAGGAGAACCAGTGTTTGGCATCAAAGGCTGCTTCCTGTTTCCAGGCTGGGATGAGCCAGGCATGCAAGTGCTGGACTCCATGTAAAGGAAACCTGAACATATTCCATAATCTAGATCAGAAGAAAATCGTGGTGAATGCCAACCAAGCCCCCAACAGGAGAAGCAACATGCAGTTTAGGGGAAGCCAGAGGGTGCTTAGGTTTCACATGTGCACACCACAAATGTTTCCTAAAGCCATTTTGATTCACAGCACAGTCTTTCCTGTCTTCTCCTCTGTCACTCTTATCGCAGGTTCCACCTTGTGCCGCTAGACTGTGCAAAGAGAAGAAAACACAGTCCTTGTGGCATGAATCTTTCTGACTTAGGGAAATCAAGATACTGGTCCTTGCATAATGGGAAAGAAAAACAGAACTCACACTATCCAGAGGCAACAAAGTGTTTCGGAAAAATGGCTGCATGACAACCGCAAAGTCCTCACGCTCCTCATACCGACCGCTGTTGATCACCTGTAAGGCTTCAGCCTATATGGAGTTGCACAGTTGGAAACAAAAGAATTACTTACAAGGCTCAGCTAACATTTGTCAACTATCAAAAACACACATATTACACTTCTTTCAATGTAGGAAGCCATAAATTATTAGTATAAATCCAGCTGAATAGTTTAAGGCAGTCCAGAGAACGACTAAGAAAATAATTTGGTTCATGAAGAGATTTTCATGAGGAAAATGCACAGAAGGTAATTTGAAATGTAAAGTTGCTTAATTTAAAAAAAATAAACCAGCAGTTTGTATCTTACTTATAGAAATCAGCACTGCACAATTGCAATAACATTAAAATTTACAGAGAATTAAAAAAAAAGGTGTAAGACCAAAATTTTTAGAAGTGACAAATGAGTCCAGAAGGCTACCTTGAGACTGAAGCGTGCTTGATTTTTCAGAAGGGTGTGCTTGAAGTTAAATAAAATGTAAGCATTGAAAAAATCGCCTGCCACTTGAAAACTATGGCAGTAGATATTCATGTAGATAATAAAAACACCTCATTGTTACTTGCCACCTTATGAGTAACAATTCCAATGCTCCTAGTCGTATCTCAAAACATTCCTAACCCCACTTCCTCAGTTAAGGAAAACACCCCCTGGATAGGCTTATACAAGTATTTTCCAGGATGGATTTTTTGAGCATTGTCAGATTCATCGAACAACAACCACTGCCAGAGCCAGAATGGAGGACTGGAGAACATAATGTAAGTTGATACAGGGATTCCTGTATTCATAGGAATAATGATGGAAAAACCTTCTGCTCCAATAGCTATTTATAGCCTTTGTTAAATTTGAGTGAATCGTATGCCTGAGGCTATGAAAAGTTACTCTCAGATAGCAAGCTGACCCATGGTAAGTTATCTGCAGGCATGCTCTCAGCCCATACCAAAAGAGAGGAACAACAGGTTGGTTTAGTTGATTTTCTCTGCTAGGAATTACCACAAAACAGCTGATGCAAGGTAATGTCACCCTTGCAGCGACGTGTTAATTCATGTGAGCTATTCATTGGATTCATAATGGACAAACACGTAACAACAAAGCAGCCATCACCAGTAACTCCTTTTCAGCTGTCGAAACAGAACTGGTCTCAATATGCCTCCAGCTCAGAACCAAGGTCAAATTATAAGACAGTGTGGAAAGACTTGCACTGCTGCTAACCCTTTAGCTGGGCAGGGGTTTAGCTACACTGTAGCCAAGCTGTTTCCCAGTTATCCCTCTCTGTCCTGTTGAAGATATGCGAGAGACGAAGGGAAGCAATATAAAAAGAGACACAAGTGAAGATGACCAGTTACAGAATCAAGGTATTACCTGAAAATCTCTGTTAACTCTCTCAATTTCTTGTAGTTCAGAAGAGTTTTCCTCAGGATTTAAGAAACACGGACAAACATTCCTTCAACAAAAGAAATACTAGAATGAAAAGCCAACCTGGAATAGCCTATGCAATTCTTCAGCAATGTGTGTCTGCTTCAAGAAGCTCAGGATAGGTGCTCAAAGCTCACATGCAGAAGCAGAGTCACCCCATTGACTTAGAGGTGGACAGATACTTCAGGAAAAAAAAAATCCCTATTGACTTAGTTTTAAAAGCAAACGCCTGTCACAGCCAGTAAGAGCTGACTCTCGGTTAGACACAAAAGTGTTTAGTATGCCATACGTTAGCACAAAATCACACGCGTTAGAATTTAAAAACCCCCTACATATAGGCTTATAGCTGACCTTAAGAAATCTCGGTGTTTAAAGATAGAAAAGACAAATTGTTCCTGTAGTCTGACTCCTCAGACCACTGTGTTTCATTCCGTCACCCCCACATCAGGAGCTAATAACTTGTGCTTCACTGAAATGCATCCTTTAAGAATGGCACCTGGAATGAATATGAAGACATCAAGCAATACAGACAATTTGCTATTTTCCCTTCTAGTGTGTTCCAGTAGTTAATTGCTTCTATTATGAAAAATCTGTGCCTAACTTAATTTGAATTCATTAGGCATCAGCTTCCAACCACTGGTGTTTGTTATACCTTTCTCCACTAAACAGCCTTTTTCATGTCCACGCTGACTCCTTTAATAGCACTGCTGCTTTCTAAAACGAGTCCCTCAATCTTCTTTGAGTCAGGACTTTGGTCTCCTCCATTAGGTGTGAAAAGCAGTTCCTGGTTGTGCACTCGGCTCTATGCAGCCCAGCCTGCACTATAGGTAATGCAGCACTGAATACAAGGAGAGGGTCAGGGATGTCAGCCTGTGCTGCTGAGCAGTGAATGGCTGGGCAAAAAAGGCTTTGAAGTTCAGTAGTACAGCAATTATATGCTGATTTGTGCTGTGACATGCTGCCTTAGAGCTGAAAACAAAAGTGGTGACTCTGCTATCTACAGGTGCATGCCTTTCAGCTGAAGTATTGGAAGATGTAGTAGAAAGTTGATGGGAACTAGGGCATCAAGTAAGGGCAGCAGTGAAAGTAGCCTGAAGAGCTCAGTGTGGCTGTCCTTCTGTAGAAGCAATTTAGATTGAGCCAAAAAAGCAGCACTTTAAAGGCAAAGACCTGTTTTGCTGACTTACTTCACTGTCAAAGCGCACGCCGAAGAGCTTGCTGCAATCTGACGCAGTCCAGAAATCTCTAGTATCTCCACCATGTTGACAAAGACTCTTGGGACCTGCAGGGATTATAATAACCAGACATACCAAATCACAGAACATGATACCACTACAAAGTGAGAACGAAGAGTCATCCGTAGGTCAGGGAGCCAGTGCAAACTGCACCGACTGCAACCATTGGCATGTGCAAGGATTATGTATAAAGGGAAGGGGAGGGAGACATACAGTGGATGTCAGCCAAAAAATTCCTGGCAGCTAGCACAAGCTAGCTGAAATGCTGCTTCACTCCCTGGGCATTTTGATTTTCTCCAGGGTAAGCGAAACTTTTCACAGTTGGGTTAAGCCATCAAAACTGGCAGTAGGGCCATGCTATGTTTGGTCCACAGCAAAAATGCTGTGAAACACACAGCTTTCCTGAAACGGCAGCCCACTTTCTCAGGGCATTATCTAATACAGTTGTTGAAATGCAGCGCTGAGGAGCAGTTTGACTCCAGCTATTTGGACGATGACCTTGTATGAAACATAATCACTGACAGTCTATCAGAGGTGAGAAAAACAGCGTGCTTGCCAGGAACATAGCTTGCTAGGGTATCTTAAAAGCTTACCTCCTCATAGAAAATGTCCAGAGTGTCCTGAAGGTGCTTTACATACTTTTGCACTGAATAGGTTTCCTGTGAAATTTAAAAAAAAAAAAAAAAAAAAAAATCAGTCTTCTTTCAGGAACCAAGAAGTTTAACTGTTTCACCTAAGCAAAGGAGTCCACAGATTCTCCAGCTGCAAGGTGGTCTATGAGAAGATGTACTGACTCGATACTCCTTTTTGCCTTTGTTGGCAGATATATTTTCAGATCAAGAGGTTTATTGCCACATGCACACAAGTTATATAGTGCTTGTGTTTCTATGCCACTAATATATTGCCCTCAATCTCTGTAGAAAATCCTGAGGTATATAATAGTTCTTTGCCTGGTGAATGACTTCATAAATCACATCTTTGGATTTCATGTTGTTTTTTATGACACCTAGACCAGACTAGTTTGCCTTATGAACAGAGTGAAACTTTTTTTTTTTAATACTGCCAATCTGGGAAAATTGGTATGGAAGCAAGTCAGGCCCCACAAAACCCATCGGCAAAATCACTTTGTGACTGTAGTTACAGAGGTGTAGCTGTGGGGGCAAAGGCTCCAGGCAGCAGCAAAACACTCCCCAGTCATTTCAATGAGCTGGGGTCCAGACCTCCAGTCTGTGCCACAGGAACCTTTTCAGCGGTGATGACCACTGATAGCTAGGTAAAAGACATCTTTTTCACTATAAACTGATGTTATTTCTTTTGGTGTTGTTCTGTAGCAAGAATCAGGCATCCTCAGTAATTATCGCGTGGAGATGCTTTCCAGAATAAAACTTCACTTGTGTCCCCCCAAGAACATGGCAAAGACGCCATGCTGTCTTGTTTGCTTTGTCCAGTTAAGCTGGGAGAGCACTTCAGTTTATCCTTGGTGTTTTGTTCAATATGGATAGGTTGCTGGTTCTTAAATAATGCATTAATCCAGAGCTGCAGTGCCCCAGTATTAAAAGCTGTGCACTTGTTTCTGATACAACACAGATGAAAGGAACAGGACTTCCAAGTGCTTTTTAAACAAAGAGGAGCTTTGGCTCACTGGGACGGAGAAAGGTTAAATTTCCAGGGCTGGTCATTTGCCAAGTGCCTGCATGAGCATGCCTAATTCAGAGATACAAACCTTGTCCAAGCAGTACTGGCACAGGTCATTGCCTCCGATGAGGACAGTGATCAGCTTCCAATCTTCCTTGAAATTAATTTTCTAGCGGCACATAAAAGAAACAGATTGCAGCATCCATTGCTTAGGCATGCAGAGGTAACACTCACAAATGGGGCTGAACGGGGTACAGACAGCATGGCAGAACAGAGAGAGGAGACATGCTGAGTTAAGACAGCAGAAGAAAAGCGTCTGTCTAGGGGGAGAATGTTAACTGTTTGCCAGTATAGCTGCAATTCACCTTGGCTTTCCTAACGAAATCCCCTTCAGCAGACAAGATCTGTCAGGACAGCTGAGCACAGAAACGTGTCTGTGGCAGCAAGCGCGCCGAAATGAATGCTAGCTTCAGGACAGGGATGGACAGGAGAGATTTGCCAGCCATGGCTGAACACTGCAGGCAGTGCGGGGACGAAGAGATGTGGGAGCGGATGCTGCAGTGACTCAGGGAGCTGTGGAACTGGAGCTGCTGGGGATCCCTGCCAGCTGGGCAAGTATTACTCCATGGCCAGGAGGGGTGAGGGGCGCCCCAGGGGACAGACAGCTGGATTAAAATAGAAGAGTCCAGGAGGCTGGTGACTTCACTGAGCTCATATAAGGGCAGCTGCAGCATCCACGTCACTGCAAGCTAACAATAGGCACTGCTGAGAGCTGGATCTCACCAAAACATTTTGTAACGTTTAGTACAAAGAAAGGAATCAAAGGCAACTATTTTTAGTGTGGTGCATTTACATAACAAACATCTGCGAAAGGATCCCACAAATAGAGGAAAGGCCTGGGAATCACCCACAGGTCTGAACTCTTCTTAACTAGCACTTTGCTCAGAAAGCCTTCATGAAGAGGCAAAGCATGGCAGGGGCTTCCCCCATCCCCTTTTTTAAAGATGCATAAAAAGCAGTGAATAAAACAAAGCTCTAGAGCCACATATTATTTTATTGAAGAGCCATGCCAGCTCCCTTCACTCTGCCAAATAATCAGTAATGCAGAGTAACTGACAGTGGTACTAGCATGCAGAATCCATCAAGAGTGCTGGCACCGAGGGACCCACGCTTTGACAAATCCTGCTTATTCAGTACCTTTCTTTCCCATTCAGCCTGAGCCAAGGAGCACCAGGCACTCCCATTCCCTTACAGGGTGCTCTCCCTGAACCAACAGTTCACACCCAGACAGTCATCTGCTCAAATTCAGCCAATGCTTGGAGCAGGGCAGCCTTGGTTTTCTCCCAAATTTCCTCCCTCTGCCCCAAACTGCAGCACCAGCCACTGAATTCAAAGTGAGTCGCACTTTTGGTGGCCTTTGTAGCCCTCAGTGGAGCTGGCACAGCAAGCTGGTCCGCAATGCTAGATCCCCTACTAATTCCCTAAAAGCTTGTGGCATGACATTGATTAGCCGAACCCTGAGATTTCTGGCCACTGATTAATCACTTGCCTGTTCAGAACCAGAGTTTCAGAGGGCCTAATCTCCTGGGAAGACTTCAGCTGTCCCCCTTCCCAATATTGCCGTCTCCCAGACCCAAGAATGAATAGTGTGGTTCATGTTGGTCACCATGTGCCTGCTCCAGCGATTTTACACTCAGCCTTTATGACCTCCACTTTGAACGCTACTGTTCAACTAAGCAGTCCTGTGATGTCCACAGAGCCTTCAGATCTCTCCTCTTCCTCACTACCATCCTTATAATTCCTGGCCACACCGCACCCTGCATTAGTCTCCGACTTGTGTGTTCACACCTTACCTGCATGGATTTGTGTAGGTAAATTTTTATCTCCTAAAGGGTAATCCCTGGCACACTCTTCTTGGAAAGCACACCAGAGACAAGGACTCTCACTTCCCTTCCGTCAGTAAAGCACTCTTCACTACTCAAGCATCCCATCAATTAAAGTCATCTCCCAGAGACCACGGGAGCACCGAGGGGCAGCCTGATTTCCACTTACCGAGCTGCTTCTCATTAGCTTCACCAATTCATGTGCTTGGACTGACAAATTGCTGTAGAGAGAGGACAGAATTATTTAAGATGCATGCTCTGAAAGCACATCATCTTCTTGATTTCCCACTCGCCATTTCAGGGAATCTTAGGATCAGCAGAAATCAGTAAAAGGAAAGTGATGCCTCAAAAGGATGAGTGAACATAGAAGAACCAAGATCAGCAGCAGTTGCACAAGTGAATAATGCGATCTGAAAAGGCTTCAGCTAGGATGGCTGCCAAGTGGCAGGCAACTGGGATGAATTCTTCCCATCTCAGAGTTGGCTTACATGCATTTTGTTTGGAGAAAACCCCTAACACCCAGATGCACAAGACATTTAGTTGCATAACTCCCTCCAAAATCTGGTGGGGGAGTTTGTTGCTTACACAGAAGCTGGGCACCTAACCAGCCTTCCTGATCTGGCCTTAGATTCCTATGGCTTATCTTACGGCTGGAAGATATTGATTACACTGTGGAAATGCCAGGCCGATGAGTCCCAGTCCAGCTCTAGGCAGGATGCAATGTCCACGGAGTAAAGCACAAACCATGCTGAGACACCAGCTGGAAACTTGAGCTCCTGACATGCTAGCATGAGGCTGTGCTTGAGCTAATAAGCCCTGCCTCTCTCCAGCACCCACACGAATGCCATTACAGTATTTGCACTCCTACAACCATACTGATCACCCTGAGCCTTTGCTCAGGGCACCCATGAAGTGTTTGCCAGCTACCCTGAAACTCTCTAGCAGTAGATTTCATGACTGTTAAAGGTGTCACAGAAAGTCTTGGAAGGAAATTCCATGAGTATCCATAGAACAGGCACAGCATATGCAATACAAACTCTTACACTTTTTGGTTCTTAACAGACTAGTAGTTTTTCTTCAGGCGGAGAAAGGAATTAATTCCCAGCTGCTCATTCTGTTCTTTTTCTTTGCACTGCGAACACGGATAGTTTTTAATGTCATTAGGGTAGCAGTGGGCTTCTATTTGTTAGTTTGAAGCACATTTCCCAGAAATCAAAGAATAAATGTGAGATGCCTGACAGTGAATCACAGACCTGCAGACTGAAGGCTGGGCAGAAAAAGGGACTGGTAGAATAAGAAGCAATAACTAAGGCATTGGCTGGGAAATTCTGGGCAGAGGTCAAACGCAAAAAGGAAGTTTCTCTCTGTCCCTAATTTAGAAAAAGATACAAATAAATCTCCCAAATACTGAATTTAAAAAAAAAAACCCACAATTAAAAGCATCACAGAAACATGCTCAGCACAAGTAGGTCATCTGTATTAACTCAGCCTGATGTGCAGTTCAAAGATAATCTGCCAGTCCATCACTTCTCACCCCTTTGCCCTTTCTCAGTTGTGATTGTGCTTACCGCGCTGTGGCACCTCTCTCCGCAACGTTGAATCCAGCTGTTTCCTTAGAGCTGCCAGTGGAGAAGCCAAAGAGGTTCGGATTGAATTTTTTCAAGATATCTGAAAAAGAGAAAATGCAACGTTTAACCATCTACAGCACACCTGGCAGTGTTGCCTCCCGCAGAAGCCAATCAAGTGGTGAGAATACGCACCCTGGGTTTTCCCCTCCTCACTCACTGTGGCAGAAGCTATAGACACACCCGCCTTGGACACTCTAGTTACTCTCCAAACTTCAGCACTGCAACTATTTCTGTCCATGGCCTTGAGGAGCCAGGGTCTGGCAGCCCAGGAGACGCACAGGTCCCAGGCAACTCGCTAGTCTTGAACTTGAGTGCCAGAGTAATCACGGTTACTTTCCTTCATGCACCAGGAGCAGATGCTCCGACTACGGCACTCCATCTTCCGCTCCTCCAGCTACCCATCATGATAATATTTATTGCAGAGAAGTGAATTTTATTCACATTTCTAGATTTCACCAAAACCCTCAGTGGGGAAGCGTGATGTCTGAAAACTGTTACTGTTACTGTGTCTGTAGTGGTGTCTGAAACCTCTTTAGAGAGTCTCATTTATAATGCATAAATGAAATGCGCCTTCTCTTTTTCTTTAAATACAATAGCGGGTGTGCTACCAGACAAAGCATATCAGATGTTATTACAAACAATGTCAGGTATTGTCAAACTGCTCCACAGTGTGGACCACATACAAATAGACGAACCATTGTGAACCAAGTCCCCTCCAATTTGTGGTCACACTGACCACTTAATGGTTTCTATGGCAACTACAGGGCCTGATTACACAGAACACTAGGACAAGAAATTTCTAGTATTTTTAGATCGGGTTTTTCTGTGAGATGCAGCAACTTGAAATCATCAGGAGGAACCATAACCTTATCAACAACCCTCTCTACATGGACTACTAATTGTTTCATAGCCCTTCATTTGCCCACAGCCATTACAGTCAGTCACTGGAAAGCACAAAATGAACTAAGGGAGGAGCAGGTCTGCCATGAACTTCTGTCACCTTCAGCACATTTACTCTTAATCATTTCTGTCAAAAGGACGATACAATCACATGCAGGTCCTGTGGTGTGGAGGGGCTGAATCAACCTCACAGCTAGCCAGGTCAGTCTGGTTTTCAGCTGTGACTCATATGAACTGCTCATATCCACAATAGATGGACATCTCCCACTGTTCGCAAGGAAAGCGTGACCGTTTCCAGATGTTTCCTAGAATCCACTTAGACTACTTTCAGAGTAATATCTGCCTTTTGCTTTTCTCAATTGATTTTCCAGGATACTCACTGGGTAAAGTAGTCTGGGTCTCCAGGGTCCCATCACCTCCAATACTACAAAGGGAAAGAACAAAATCACCAAGCAGGGTTAATCCTGCAACCATATGTCTTATTGTCACCATATGTTGTGTAGCAGCCCAGGAATGGAGAAAAAAAAAAAAAAAGACTAACCTCAAACAGGACTAAGGATATAAACCACAAGAATTCAGGGAAAGTACTGAAAGTAGATTTCACATCAAATAAAGCAGGGCATCAGCTAAGATGGAAGCTATGCCTCCAGACTGTGAATAGAGTATACTGGGAGAACTGATTTTTCGTACACACATGCTGGAATGCGCATCCTAGCAAGGCGTATTTCCTCATGAAAGTTGCTCTACGTGACCTTGCTGAAATTACATTTGCATGCAGTTATGCGTAGAAGAGAGACTGCATTAAACACTCATTAACCACCTATCTGGGATTCTGCAACGCTGATTATGAAAAGAGCCTCTGCCTCTACCATCCAAAACTTGTCTATGTGCATAGCCAATACATTCTCATACCACTTCTGTCAGCCCCTCCTGAAGACATCTATGCCTGCAGATACATACAAGTGGGGTAGAAAGGATGAAGAAGAGGATGTATACGTGTGCACACACTTATCGACCATACTTGTGCCCATATGAAGCAGGCAGTTTCCTTCTACTCTAGTATGGATCTTGAGATTCGCACTCACTTTGACACGTATTGTGTTTGTCCACAAGATGTTTGGGACATCTTAACTGAATATGCATGCAGTGATCCCCCCTTGTTCATGCCAATCCACACTCACTCAGACTCTCTAGCATTAGAGACTGCATTAGATGATCACAGCAACAGCAATATTTTTAATAAACTCCAGAGAGAGTAGCAGAAGGCTGAAAGAATTCATTCATATTAATAACCCAGTACTGACAAACACACAGGACCATGCTTGTAGCAATCAGACCTTGTTAAAAAAAAAAAAAAGGAACAAAAACCCCCCAAACCCAAACACAACGCCCCCCCACCAAGAATTATTCCCTTTCTCTTCCAGTCCTGACTCCTCCAGTCCTTACCCAGCAATACTTGCTCTCAGCATCCTGCTCCTGCATTTGCATACTTAAGTATGTAACTATACAATCAGGTGACCCACTCTTTTAACTGTGTTTGTGGACAAAAATAGGGAAAAAGAAAATTCAGCATTTTCACCTCCAGGAAAGTCCCCTCCAGTCTGTCTGTAGGTCAGTTGCGTTGGCTCCTACTGCAGTCTGGAAAGGATGGAAAGAATTATTTATAAAACACTAGAAGAAAAAAGTGCTACAAGTTCAGGTAAGACAGACATTGTGATTTGCAAGGGCTGAAGCGTTTCGGTAACTTTACTCTGCACCCAGCCAAGCTTTGGCAGTATCCCAGTTTTAGCATAAATGGTCCGTGTCCTTATTCACCACCACACACTGGGCTCTGGGCAGCCCTGCATCTCCTGTGCTTCAAACGCACGGGCTTCTCCTCATATACAAAAGCAGCTCATCTACATAGACAACCATGGAACATCAGAGGAGACACAGTCCAGCCAGAAGGCATCAGACTGTAAGGTCAAGGACATAAGGCTTTAGAACTATAATATTGTAAGAACTATAATACTGCAAGCAACCCAATGAGACCACAATTAACATCAACAGCCTTGTATTTCTTTGGATTTTTCTGATGGAAAATGCTTCATTCTGGCATTTCCTGAAGAAAGTTGATTTTGAGAAACTTAATAATCCCGGGGAAAAAAAAAACCAAAACACTGCTGAAAATTTCTCAACCAGTTTTAGCTGTAAATAAATCAGTAGAGGAGCTGCTTTTTAATCTGCCAAGAAAACAAATCTTTGGTGTAAAATCTACTTTTCCTCTGCTGTCTAACACACACGACTTGATGAGGTGCAGGCAGGATTTTTTTTGCCAATACAGACAAGCATGATGGCTTATCTATTGCTTTCACTGTGCATTGGTGCTAAGTCAGACAGATGCATTCTAGCCAGTGACATGACTAAATTGCTCAACGTTTCATTGATCTCCAACTGCATCTAGACTGAGAACAGCTTTCCTGCTGTGTGAACTTTAATATCTTTTAAAAATAAATAAATAAACAGAGCCATCAGAACAAAGACGTTTGTGATGAATTTGAGTCGCTCACAGGACTGGGACAAACCTCTAGCGAGGTTAGCACCCTCACTCGCATTGAGGACAGCAATCATAAAAATGGGTTCTTCTGCAGCTTTATAGTTTCTTAGTGGTTTCACTCAATTTTGTATTCTTCAAAAAGCCACGATATCAATTCAGCCATGAACACTGACTGCATTTAGGGCTCTTGTGGGAAATACCAGGAAGAAAATCAATGCCTTAGTGGACCAAGGCAGATCTTTGCTGCTGCAGTCTCTCTGTGCCAGGGGTGGTGAGGCAGTACAAAGCGTGCACTGCTGCTGACTGTACTGAATTTTGTGCATGTGTGTGCATGCGGGTGTGTGCATACACACGCAAGAGAAACGCTCCGTCATTCTTCCCCCTCCCCATCAGCAATAAAAACCTCAGTCTTATCTTGCTGTGGAAATGGCAGCTAATAGGAACTGCACGAATAATGGCAGTATGAAAACTGTGTTGCTTAGCTCTTGAGACAGGGACCTGGCCTTTATGACTAGGGCTCTCTGAGACACTTTACGTACTAAAAGAATTAAAATTTAAAAAAAGAAGAGATGTGTGCTAGTGCACTAGATGTGGTGGAGGAAATCAAGCAATTAATTTTAAGACTCATGGCAATGGATAGGAGGGAGGCTTGCAGGGTCATTACTGAGGTCTTCTAAGAAAAGCTCAAAGCTCAGCAGGGGAACAAAGCCAGGATTACATCAGGTCAAGCAAAATCGGTTTCAGAGCTAATGAGGAGGTGAAGACGTGAACACCTGCCTATAGATAAGCCTGATCATTTAAGGGCTTCAGTCCCTTCAACTTCTCTGAACTCTAGGGGAGCTGAAGCTGCTAGAATGAGCACCGGTTTAGCTGAGGAGTTAAAATTCATGGCAACTGTTGAAACGAATGCTTGCTTTCATCCCATGCCAGAACAATCCTGTAGTGCTGCGTAATTCTGGAACTTTTTCTCAGAAAACTTCCGTGCAGATCTGCAGCATTCCCTGCTATTCCTTTTTGAGGCATTTCTTTTCTGTGCCTACTCTTTTTCTTTCCAGTTTGTATTTCTTGGTACATGAAATATATCAGAGTTTTAACTGGAAGATGCCTCAACCAGGAGACAACATGTAAAGCAAAATTCTGAAATATAGAAGTATCAAAATTATCTCAAGTGAGAAGCACTTCGTTCTGCAATGAATTCTTTCCATAGGAATTCTCATCAAGATTTCTCATTGCATGAAAAATGCCAACTACTTGTTCTTGTTTTTATATGAGAAAAGACTATTCTTATAAGGCAGACACCTTTTCAAAAACACTTGAATAAACTGTGTGCAATAGAGAATGTAATCCTATTTCTGTTCTTGCCTGAAATATTCATTACTGAATTGCACAATTGCCAGTGGCACTCATATCCCTTCGGGCTATTTCTTTGCAAAGGGACACAGGTAGATGAGTTTTGCTTTGCCATGCCAAAGCAATTTGCTTTCTATATGATGATGCCTGACACAACCACATCTAGGTAGAAATTGACAATTGCTCTTCTCATTCTAAATGTGGGAACACAGCAGTACTCACAGTCAGGGAATCTCCCAGTGCTCCTATGACTTTGATGTCAGCAGGTTGTAGCTTGTGTACTAAAAAGCAGTAGGAGAAAAAAGTGTGATTATTCATAACTGGCAGAAAATACTATTTAACAGAATAAAGATCCAAGTCTTTGGTTCCAACCTGATGGTATTTTTACAGACTTCTAGGGAGAATGAGCCTCAAGTTCTATGTGTTGGCTAGGCAAAAGGCATAACTTCTTGCCTTTGCTTGCAGCAGTGTACTCAACTAACAAGGAAATAAAAGGACCTTAAAACAGCTTACGAAAAAATTGAAAATAGAATAGATATGTTTAGGGATGCATACATTCAATCTCTTTTAATTGGTTTTCACGTTTGGGTCGTAGAGCAATACTTTCCATTAGCAGTCTGCCTGTAAATTCTTCCAACTACACACAGTGTTCCCACTGTGCTGCTTACCAGAGTAGGCTCACCAGGTAGGTCAAACTTGCTGAGCCACTAACCTACGTAAGCAATTTTAATCTGCCATGTATGATGTATGTATATGACAAATGTGATCATATTTATCCACAGAAAGCACATCTGCTGTGTTGCAGAACTTGCTGCATATGGCAAGACAGACTTCCTTCCTTTGCTGCTAAATGTATCAGCTTTTATTGTTTCTTTTCCATCTAGAATTTGCAATTTCAAGATCTTCTTGTTTCTAAAAACAAAAGATGAAATCTTTCCTATTTGTGATTTTAGCTTACAAGTTCTTTCTCACCTGATGTTGGGACATGACTGGACGGAGACTGTTCAGAACACGATAGGTCACTGCCCCAATTCTGAAACGGTAAGTTACAAACTTGGTTCACTTCGTGGTTAGAAGATAATACGGAATTCACTCATGGTTTAATTGTACAGTGAAGGGTAAAACCAAGCTGAGACATATATCCTAGTTTGGTGCTCAACAGTCCTTTCCTCCTCTTTGTGGAATACTGTCCAAACATTAATTACTTTTGGTGAACTTTTCTAGGCAAAGCATACAATTTCCCAAAGGCAAAACATCTCATCTAGAAATATTGCCTATGACAAAGTTCCATAAGGAGGATAATTTTTTTCCCGTCCTCTACAGCCTGGAGATTTTGTCCATGACCTAGAAGATAGAGTGTCCAGGTTTGAAGTCTTGCTTGTCTCAAGAGACACCAGATGTAAAGACAAACAAAACAAAAATCAACAACAGAATCCTCTGCAAAGTTATATCATTATATTCATGTATTATATATTATTATTTCACGTGTATCTCGCTAGAAACCTATTCTTTTCCCAGAAACTTTCAAAAAGGGCTTCCTTTCACTGAATATCAATTTTTTAAAAATTTGAAAGCTTCAAAAGTTTCAGTAGAGAGAGCTATCAGCCTCTAAATAACAGCACTTTACCGTACATTTGTAGGTGATATAATAGCTATTATGTTTATTCCACCAACTGAGGAAACTGAGTCAACCACTCATCACAAAACATCTTGGTTCACCAGCAGAAGCAGCTGATGAATGTGCTGCTCACGCTCTTTGGTAGTGAGCAACAGTATCAGCTAAGAAGGCAGCGAGGGAAAAATTGTGATTGTCGTAATGGACAGTCCCTGTAAGAGCAAAGATAGTTGCTTATACTGATCTAAGAGCCAGCCCTGCTTGGAGCAGGAGGTTTGACTAGGGATGTCCTGAGGTCCCTTCCAACATCAATTATTTATAATTGCACAATTCTGCCATTCAGAGAAAATCTACGTGGACCAGTGGTCTTCAGAAAGCATGGTTAGTGCTAAAAAACCTCAAGACAAATGCACCTGTTCTTGTAAAAAATGGTGTAACAGGTTCTACTATCAGCCGTCTAGTTAAAGGTTGGTTGCAGAAGCTAGAAAGGACAGACGGGCTTATTTTTAGATCAGAGAGAAAACTGTTCCTTTACTCTGTCTACTGTTTCTTTCCTTTACCCTACCACTTCAAAAGATATTGCTGTTGAGATTCAGTGGAAGTGCAAGAATTACCCATTAAAATATAACTCTATCTCTACAGATAAAAATCCCATTTCAGTATTGCAAACGATGGCTCGCTGAAACAGTAACAGCTGTTGCTCTTTGTAACCCTCAAGGCACACAGAGATTTTCATAATTTGGCTAGGCATGAGGACCCCCAGTATGCCGAACTAGCCCAGCTCATTTTGACTGCCATCTCCAACCACACTTAGTCTGCACGTCTGCAGCCATTTGTCAAGAGCAAGTAACTGCCCCATTTCTTCAAGTCCTATACAAAGTTTGTTTCTGCAGTTTGTTTGCTCAGTCACGGTGGAAAACGAATCCCTTTGAAAATGGATTCCCACCACCTCCTTTGTATCTGGCTGCGTATCCAATATGTAAAGGTGACTGCCCTCTACAGGTTAAGCTTACCTGAGTGCATGGAAGTACAATGATTCACAAAGAGAATACGTAAACTTTCCTCAGATCATTTAGGGGCTCAGGTTTCTAAGTTATCTTCTCCTTATTGTGAGGAACTTGCTATCTGAATTAATGATGCCTCTCAGGTGACTTACTGTTGAGCAGAGTTTTGATACAATTGCACCAATTAATACAATTCATCTTGTTTGGCTTTTAGGAAAAGAAGAGTTTTAACATTTGTTTACACAGGAAAAAACGCAATGCAAGACAGGCTTCCCTTTCTGAAAACTGGTAATGGTTTATCTCATCTATAAATTCAGGATGATGTGTGAACAGTCACCATATATGGCTTTGCATAATTCACCTAAAATGCAGTGAAAGAGGCAAAAATTACCTCTGTTGGCTCATTAGTGGGCTCCACGGGTAGGTATGTGTAGTTGCTGTTCTTGAATGTTCCCAGGAATGGTTTGTTCTGTACAAAAGTAAGAGAAATTAGGCAATAAACACATGGCACAGACCATAACAAGTGATATCAAGATATCATATCACCAAAAAAGTAATTGCATAAGCTGCAAAATGAGGATCTGGGTTTTGAAACCATGCTCCTTCCTTAAAATTCAGAAGTAAGATCGCTATTTAGCACCTCATGGCAAAAATGACATATTGCCAGATCCCGATTGCAGTTTAACATTTTCCTCTCCTAACCTTCCACAAATTACTTGGACTTTATTAGATGTTTAGTCCTTTCAAAAGACAGGGGCGTAAAGTCTAGAGAAACCTGTGCAGATCTTTGTGTGTCAGCAGAGGGGAGATGAAAGATTGATTACTGAAAGGATCACTCTCTCCTCCGAGAGAGGCTGTATAAATTGCATGGTTATTTTTGTCCCCTACTAAAGCAACATGCATCCAGGAAGCCGTGCACGTTCTATAGGCTAAAAATTTTCACCAGGATGCCCACTTAGATCAATTAAGAGCAATTCCAGTATCTGCATAAGGAGGTCTTAGAAAGCACTAAAACCAGAAGGTATATTTAATTGATTAGAAGCCCCACTGTTCTTTTATTTGCAGGGTTTTGTCCCACTTCAAGTTGCCTCAGTACAAATAATTTTCCTTGGCTTGTTGGGCCCTTACAATCTGGCACCCCTGATGTTTTCATGGACATGACTACCTGAAGGAGGATCTTAAAACTGTACTGAGAAACTGTGGGAACAATAAATGGAATTTGTGGGTGTCAAAATCTGAACTAATTTACTACTCCCTTTGGTAACACAGAAGGTGGAATCCCCTGGAAACAGTCTATTTATTCCTTTGTAGCACTGTTACGTAGCCTTTACCTCAGAACTTTCTAAGCAGGAAAAGCTACTGGCACTTCTATCAATGACTGTTTCAAAGCACTGTGGGCTTACCATTTCTAAAAACAATGGCCAGATATTCTTTGCAAGGGATGTAAAACTTTTCTATGCCTACTTCTACAAAGCATCATCTTTGAATAGGAGTAGACGAAGGGAAAGAAGTATGAAACCCACTCTATTTTGCACTAAAGAAGTTGCTAAATTAATTTAAGCTGCCTGGGAAGAATACTGGGTAAAATGAAGTCGGAACGATTTAAGTGGATCTGAGGAATTTTGAAACATGCTGATTAATAACTCCGCAGATCTTTCCTTTCTGACAGGATGGACACATGATATGGACAAAATCCTCCTGTATGGCTTGAACGACTGTCTCCAGATCTGAGAGTACAACTCAGCTCCCTGGTCTGTTCAGTTCTTTGGCCTCCTTGTTGAAACTGCTGAAGAAAGGGAGTAATTTATTGCTGACTGCAGTGGTCATTTCCACGTGCTGATACCTAGCAACTGTACTGCAAGTTCAGCAGCTTGTTTTATAACTGTAGAAGCAGCTTCCAAAGAGTCTGAAGTATCCCTGTCATGGATCAGGCAAGGACAACTAACTTGCCACTAATTCAAGAGATAACAGATACTGAGGGTTTTCAGAGACACTGCGGTGCCAAAACTCCATTGATTCTAATGGGAAAGTTAATGCAGAATATTCCGTTGTTTGCTGTGTGAGCTGCCTCTGTACAAACACAACAAAACACAACCTCTGCTACAACTGAAAACACACAGATCAGCATGCTGTCAATCATTATTCATTGCACAGTAAAAAGCCAAGGGACACCAGAGCCGGTATATGAGAACACCTGCCCACTCAGAGGTAAGCAGAGAACAAAAGTTTTCAGTAAACTTGTCCCAGACTTACCGAACCCTTGCTCTCTGCAGCAAGCACAAACACACACAGCCTCGTGATACCCAGCTTCCACACTGTGGGTATATTTACCTGAGTTGGACAGTTGAGGACAATGTCAGCCGTGAAATCAAATGAGTCAGCTTTCTGGCCCGCAGGCTGTAACTAGAAAGGAAAACAAAAGACCCTATTTTGTAACCATGTCGGCTCATCTTACATTTGTATAACAATTCTAATCCAAAAGAATCTAAATATACCTTTCAAATTATATAAAGCTGCCCGTATTTACAGACCTTGATTTACCCAAGGCTGAAACGCATCTACTTCTCAGAAAAAACATGGCAACTGCGTAACAAAACAGCAACTCTAGCGAGAAGCTTAAAATGGGAAGTGGAAAGCTACACTGCATCAAGTTTAAACTCCTGGAGGATTTTGGCATGCACATGAGGTACCTTGGAATTTTGCCAGAAGGCAAGGTCGTAAACTCTCTTCTCTTGCATAAAAGACAAGACACTGAGTCCCTCAATTTTTATAGTTAAGCTGCATGATGGCATCTCCAACAAAAGGCTGTTTATGCATAAAAGATTAAATCAAATTTAATTAGAGGTATTGCTTGATGGTTGCAAGCAGTTCTGTCAGCTGCAAAGACATTACCCCAAAGTATATAGAAGTTACCATCCAGGATCTGAGGTATCGCCTCTGACTGCATGCATACTCCTATTGCACTGCAATGCTAAGTAAAATGAGTTTGCTTAAGCAATCTTTAACGACACATTTTTATTGAGCTTTACTTGTTTCCAAAGGTAGTAAAACTAAACTGAATTAAACCCACTTTAATTCCTAATAAGACATTCACAACACATGGATTTATAACAAACTTCTAAGTAATTAATTTTCAATTGACATACGCAGTTACAATTCTTTATTTGATGGTTTCAAACATCAGCTCGTATCATCCTTATTGAACACTGCCCTGCCTTACATGACAATGGGTGAAGCAGACATGAAGTTGCTCAGCTGAAATCACAAATGACTGTGATCATGAATCTCCGGCACCCCTCTCCTCCCCACACACTTTAAGAAGCAAGAGATGCTAGGCTGAGAGCAGCACCAGAAATTTGAGGGTATCTGACTAGTAAAGAAGAAACAAACACAAGGTCCAGCATTATTCAGGCCCTCTTTGCAATGTTTATTACAGAGATTATTTTAATGGTAGGCAGGTCTAGTAAAGACCACATTACAAGCAGAGCCTGTCACCTTACCAGAGAATTCCAGAGAGCCTTCGCAAGCTGAGAATGGCCCTTCTGGCTTGGATGAAAGCAGTCAGGTGAAAAGTAGGAGACATCCGGATGCCCACCCTACAAATGGAAGCGTAAAGGACATCTGAGTGCAGAAGAACACACACAGCTCCAACTCGGGGTTCCTGAGGCGAAATCAGAGACAGTAATGGGAGGCTCACGCTACTTGTTCTTGTTGCTCCAAAGCGGAAAGTCTCATGATTACCTTGTGATACAAAATGTACTTCAGCAGGTCCATGAGCTACCAGAAACACTTAACTAGAGATGCTTATGTGCATACAAGGGCAGATCCTCCCAGAAGTATCAAACCCACCATGTGCAATTACGCGTTTAGTCTCTCTCTGGGTTCTGCAATAAAGACAGGTTTCTCTCCTTGGCACATCATCTGAACTGGCACCACAGGCACCACTATGCTCTGCAGTACCTTTACATGGTAACAAGCATGTTATAGATGCTTTGCCAGAAGGAAGAGAGCCCATCTGCATTTTCACAGCTGTGTCAGTTCTGCAAGTCTGGAAGGAGCAAGAAGGAAGTAAGTGTTTGAGTGAAGGCAGCTAGGCTGACCAAGTACACCAGTACAGCCTCCTTTCCGAGCAAAGCTGTACTTTAATCTACTGGAGCATCTGAGGGAACTGGAGTTTGGAAATTCAAGTATCTTGGCTTTCATGTGAGTATTGACATGAGAAAAAGCTTAGGTCATAGATGACTGAAACAACATTTTTTTGGTCAAAGCAGTCCTTCCTCAAAACTTGAGCAGGTTTTGATTCAGTGTGTTTGGGCTAGCTTATTAGAGGACTACTACCAAAAATTGCATCTATATCTGATCATTTGACAAGTTTAGAGACAGACGTTTCAGTTCAGGAACATCTGAATGTTGTGTCAGATAAGAAGAAAAACCAGCACCCTGAGATTTCATAAAATCTAATCTGAACTAATGCTTGTGAGACTATAAAAAAGTTCAGAAATACTTTGCTGCTTCTGTGTTTATTTCTGTGTTCCCTACCTCAGTACCAAAACCCCTAGCAATGACTTTTCACAGGAACCAGCTTCACAAACAAAAACCAAATGAAAACCAAAAATCTGCGCCCCACCCCCATCTGCCCAAACCCCTAAAAATCAAAGCCAGTTTTTCCTAGGAAGCTTTCAGCCAATTTTCCAAATTTGTCTATAGCAGCATTTGAACTTTTCAAACTCATCAGTAGCTATTGCCAGCATTTTCAGGATCACTCCAGTTCAATTATACCAGTGCAATCCCTGCTCAATATTTTGCCCCATCTGCTCTTAGTTCCAGGTGAGATGAAGTGCAGATGCGTGTGAAAATCAGCAAATGGAGTCTCAGTTTCAGAAGAGGTTTGGGTCATTTCCTACATTTATAGCTTACTGAGACTTACCATTCAAGGTACTGAAATATCATTGCCAATACCAGGAAAAAGGGCTCATGACATAAACCTACTATTTCTACCAGATCACACGTAAACGTCTCTTTCTGTCAGACACAGAAGAATGATTTATGGGACATGAAGAGGAGGTGATGCTGTAGTCTCCAGTGAACAATGCAGCTATGTTGCTTTAAGAACTGTAACTTAATATATCTATCTTTTATTAATCATGTCATATTTTCAGAAAGTATTTATGTACCCTTGAGAACACACACAAACAAACCGCTTAATTCAGGTTTTGATTAATTTTCCAAAACAGTAATTCATATTGACAGCACAATATGTAAAACAAAGAACTGCTGACTATATGAAGAAAACTGATGTGCTATACCAAAAAGCATCAAATTCTAGTAAGAAAATCAAAGAACAAGCTGAAACTATTTTGAATATAGTCTCTAAAGCTTAGATACCCACACTTAATCCTTTACATGCAGTAGTCTCTTTAGACCATACCTGACCAACAGGAATCTTGGTATTTCGGAGGAAAGGCTGGATGATCACTGTGAAATTTTCATGAGTATCATATCTGCCAGACTCCACTAATGTCTGAATGCCAAGCTGCAAGAAACAAAAGAGCACCCACCAAAAATCCATCAACATCTCTGCATTATGACTGGTTTTGGGGGCTTTTTTTGGAGAGCCTGAGAATCAGAAGGAAGCTTTTACTTCTTTACTGTAATAGCCACAGATGTTGGCAAAAGGTGAGCCTTGAAGTGGCTGAGACGGCTGCAACACAATACTACAGCTGTCTGTCAGGGACAGGATTTTGGTGACTAAACTCCCACCTATCCGTCTGTACCAGAAAGCAATTTTTTTCTGAAGAGATCTGTTGCTGGTTTTGGTCACACGCTGCTTTGGATAGCATCACATTACCTCCTGCTTAGCTTATAGGGCCCATTTGGGTAAAATATTGCCATGATATGTTGCTTGGTAATTAAGAGTTCACCTCAACTGGAAATAAAGTAACTGCACCACTCTTGATAAACATACCTGGTAAGCTCTGGTGGCTTCCCTCACCATCGTTAAATTTGGTGAGTTGTCTTCTCCTGTGAGAACACAACTACACAGATAACTGTGGGAGAGATTAGAGGAGAAAACATGAATAGAGAGAATTAGAGATCTGAGGATGCAGAAGTCACACTTTGCCACCTTCATGACATGGGAGGAACAAGGAAACCTGTACAGTCGTGTTTCTGTGAAAATGTTTTATTGTCTTTGCCATTGTTCATAATTTCAACCCTTACTCTTATTTTTTGCCTCACGTGAATGATACTACTCAAACAGTTTGGTTTCACCCCCAGGTATATCAAAATGATGTACACTGTACTATGATAGTTTGTCCCATTCATTACACCCTGGCATCCAAAGGCCCTGCAGCCTGACAAGAGATGCATGCCAGTCCCTCTGGAACTAGAAATCAGATCTTTGAAAAGTACTGACTGCATTATTTCTGAGCTGTACCTTTCCAATCAACAAGTTCTTTTGCATTTCCAAGACACAGAATTTGTCCCTGTCCAGAAAGTCAGCAAAGAATGCAAATTACCCATTGCAATAAAGCCTCTGAAACAGGAGAAACCTGCCTACTCCGCAAATACTTCACATTCCCTCAAAAGGCCGGAAAATCCAAATGCTTATGGACTTCAACTCCACCTTGAGGAACCGTGTATCAGTAACTTTAACCCAAGCTCATTATGTACCACAGTTACAATTCTAGACATGGAGAAAACACACACATCCTCTGACAATACTTAGGCCAAAGCCAACAGAGGGCAAAGCCATCAGGCAAAGTGATGTCAGCACTGCTTGGGATGTATGTAGAAGGACTGTAGTGCTACCTTTGAACATCAGTTCAAATGATGAGAGAAGCATGGAATAAGACCATGCTTTATCATCACGGACAGTAAGCTAGGTACAAAAGGAAGTCAAACAAGCCTTACTCTGCCATATAAGTGGGACACTGAACTTGCGTATCCACAAACAACTGTCTCAGAGGAAGGATGTCCATCACTTCAACCAGACTCACTAGAGCATTCGGAACCTGAAAGGTAAGTCAGACTTTAGCTTAGAAGGAACCGGTTACGCAGCCCACAGTGCATTTGTTTTACCCCAGGGTCCAGGCATTTGACACCGCTTCCCTTTCTCTGTTGTTGGAAGAAAAAAAAAAAAAAAAGGCAACAAAACCACCCACCAAACTCCCCCAACTCAGCTTTTGAGTCTTTTCCAATGCCATGGTCCAGTGTTACTGTCTGCCATTTCAGACTGCGTCTCAATATTCTCAGATAGACAAAAGAAAATGCTTTTGTAGAAGTCAATGGAACATGTTTGGCACCAGAATAGGAAAAAAAACCCAAAATCAAATAAACAGAAGGGCTAGCACCAGTCAGTCATGTACCAGTATGTGCTAGAATGCCTGGGCAATTTCACAGCACTTGCCTGCTTGTGCAGAATATCAAGAGTTTCTTGAATCCTTCTGATGAAATTCACAGCTGAGTAGTGATCCTGATAGAAACAGAAGAGAAGAGATTACCGCTAAATGAAGACACAAGGCATTTTGTTTGGGAGGCTGGAGAATCACATTAATTCACTTCCTTTTCTGCCATACAACACTACGGTCAGTAGAATGTTCTTGCTTCTTCCTAGAGACCAGGAATTTTAAGCATATCAATTAATATATAATGTAGACTCAGTGATATTTTGATTTAAAATAAACCTTGCAAGTAGCAGTATATTTAACTCAAATCCACTGGGTCCTTCATGTGAAGACACAGAAGGAACCCAATCTGAATGCATGCTGAACAGCATAAACCAAGCAGCCATAGGCATGCTCACAGCCAGCTGATAAGCTCTCGTAAAATTAGGTGAAATCATTGCTAGTCAAGGTCATGGCTATAAATAAAGCTATAAAACTTGGCAGCAGCAAAGATGCCAGCGAGGCTCCTGCAGAAGCAGCGAATTTCTCCAGCAAGCACAAGGGGTTGCAGGAGAACTGAAAATGCTCACAAGAAGTTAGCATATTAAAGGCAAGAGAGTAAAAGCTGGCAGAGAAAGGCAGCCTCTCCCTGCCACCTGCCCACTCAACTCCCATGATCTCTTTATGGCAGCCCTAAAGGCTTCACAATCCAGAGAAGCATAAAATTCAAATGATACTGAGCACTGCAGCAACTTCCCTAATACATACCTCACCTGTTCCTAGCACCTCCCTACACTGGGAGTTATGGGGTGATGACAATTGTAGGATTGGATTAGTGGTAGTTCAAAGCAGAGTAACTCTTCCGTGCATGCCTAAAGGGGCCGTGCTAGCAGTAGAGCAGTTACCACATCAGAGGAGTGAAGCTATTCTTCCCTTCCACTTTTTGCTCACAGTCAAAAGACAGTGGTTCTTACCCTGGAGTAAGTCAGAGAACACAACCATCCTACTCTTGTTGCTGGTAAATGTTTTTATATCAGGGTGCTGTCAGCAGCAACCACCGTCAAAACATACAGCACCAGCAGCACATATAACTCGTACTATTTCTGTCAAGGTTTTAAGGATCCATGGATTTCCCTTGACTTGTTTCTATGTTGACATCACAGTCCCACTACAGGTTTCAGTACACCAGTTCCACTACTCACAGGGTCTTTGCAATAGTTGCACAGATCATTGCCTCCAATATGCACCGTTATGAGCTTCCAGTCAGCACTGAAGTCAATCCTCTGCAATAAAAAAGAAACTAATGAGCCTGAATTTCCTTGACTTTGTGATATGCACATGATATCGTTGCAGGTGGATCTATTATGTGATGCAACACCTGTTTCTTTCCATGCTGTAAGATTAAAGGAGCCCCAGACAACTTACAGGATCAGTTTTCATTAGTCTCAGGAGATTTCTTGCTTGGGCTGGTAAGTGCCTGTGAAAAAGGACAACTAGTGAGTGAAAGAAACACCCTTATGGAGAGATCAACATTAACACTCTTCAGACACCTTAAATCAAGGTGTCGGATATCAGAAGGGTTGAGTGAGGAGACAGTACAATCCTCATGCTGCCATGACCAAATCACAAGTTCGCATCTTTGTGGAAAGTCAGCATCAAATTGAACTTGAATACTGATTTTACTCAAGTTCAGTAATTAATCTGGAACCATAAGTTTAGCTTGTATCACAGTGCCTAGCACATAAACCAGCTGAAAAGCTGGACACAGCAACATGTTTGTAAGCAGATGGCCTCTTTAGAACTACGCTGCTACTAATCTATTCCTTGTGGACTAAAACAGCAAGGGAATCCCAAGTCCCAACATTTAATTGATGTCTTGAGCAACATTCGTACATAAACCACAGCCCCCTGCAAAGCTGAAGTGTTTCAGCATTCACTGTGCACATCTCCCTCATTTCTGTGGCCTGCACCTGGAGTCAATACTTAATTTTCAGTGATGTAAAACAGCTCTGTGCACACTACCTTTCCAGAGTAATTAAAAACCCAAGAAACTTTCAAGATCAAGTTAAGATGGCCGCCTCGCTGTTTTCAAATAGTCAGGTGAGCACTCTCTCTCTCTTTTTTGTATATATAGACATACACATATATATATATTTAAAAACTGCCCACAAATTTTGAGTCACCTAGGCTGAACACTTCAACCTTGTTTGACTGCCCTGACACACTGATATTCAAATATGCATAGAAAAGAGAATGCGGTTGGAAAGCTTTGGCCTTCCAGGCAGTTCTGTAGTATGGTATGAGCTGCATCTCCCTCCAGGCTCTCGTTAGAAACACTTCGCTGACTGTCTATCACTTCTGGAAGCATATCAGCTGACATTAATAAGCATGACACTTGTTTTGTATGGCAACCAGAGCTTAGCTCTCCTTTGCAATGCTGTGTTTACTGCAGGAACAGGAGATCTCTCTCACCACCCTCCTCCAACTGAATACTGATCTAACCCTAACATAAAAGTATTTACCAGGGAATGAGCCCTGTCATACATCTAGTTGTGACACAGACACTGTATGCATGTAATAGTTCTGTTCACTGTTACCCTTGTCCAATGTCATAACCTACTTATTTAGATCCCAAAGCTATCACAAGCCACAAGTGGTCACAATTTCTTTCTGTTCTTACTGTGGAAACCCCTAAGCTAGGGCATCAACTTCAGTATCGATCCAAAGGAAAACATCACTTATTGAGCCGACAGCCTGCAACATTTTCAATTTCTCACGCAGTCACTGAAGTGCTGATGCATCCTGAGCCAACGCAGCCAGTAAGATCTAACGCCACCTTGAATGAAGCAGTGCCAGAAATCACTCATCCTTGAGCTGCCATTTCCACCAAATTTAGATCTTGATCAACAATAACAGTTTGCTAATGGGGAATAACAGATAATTCGCAGTTCCTGTCACCTGTTCTCTCCTCTCGGTCTTAAACTCTTATCCTCCTTTTTTTTAATGTGAAATCAGAGATCTCAGCCAGGCTCTGCTTCAGCAACATGCTTCAGATCTATCCTTAACTCCAGCATGTACGTAAGCACTTTGGTAATGAATGCAGGTAGGCTTGGGAACATTTTGCTGAATGAGACCTGCATTGCTACATTGCCATCAAGTTCACTAAAGAGCTCTTCAAAGCAGCCATTGACTTCATTTTAAGAAACCCTTACATTTGGTTTCCAAAAGTTGGTAATGGTGCAGAACTACCCCATTTCAGAAAGGTCCCAGCACCTCTGGAAAGCAGTTTCCAGATTAGCACCCGAAAGTGAAACAGGCCAGGTAGCAATTCTGAAATACCAGCATTAGCTGGTGGACTTTTTTTGCCCTCTGAATCATAGGAAAATGGATATTTTTGGCTGATGAAGAATAACTGCAGGATTGCATCATCATTCCAGGGCCAAATACCTCAAGCAGGAGAAACATTTCCTTATGTTGCAACACATTTCAATACTCAACTAGGATGCATTCATCTTCTCAGATGCATTAAGAGCCACAATGTGACAGAGCAGAATCCCAAAAGAAGCATTTTGAAGTTCAGGGATATTAGTGTAGTAGTTTAGAGGACTTTACTTTTGCACACCTTTCCACAGAGAGTTACAAGACAGAGAAAGAATGGAAGACTAGTAGAAATCTGGGACAACTGCCTGCATCTCCTTGCTAATTGTTTACAAAACATGGTTGCAGAACATGGTTAGCTCCACTTCATCATATTTATCCAGTCCAGCTGCTTGTATGGAAAGAGAGAAGACTAATCGGAATAGATGAAGTAGACAGTTTTTCATTAGACTAATATCCATCAATTCATTTCATACAGCTAACAAATAACTGTTTAATAGTTATGCCTTGGTTACTACTGATATAATCTGCTTTAAGTCATATTGGTGACTTAAGAAGTTGTGTATCCTGTTTCAAGTCCTCCCACCACTCCAAAAAGATTTTTTAGGATTGAACTGATACAAAACACAAGACATGAGCCTATCTCACTCTTTCCTACAAAAAGCAAAAGCTGAAGCTAATCTGGATATAAGCTGCATATAGAAACATGTTAATAAAATCTCATTAATGGCTGAATCAGAGCCATAATCCTTGCACATGCTTCACTGACATATGCAGATCCATTCAGTTATCACTAGGAAACAAAATCCCTTCTCTCAGGTATGGGGGACGGTAGGCTATATCAGGGCATGTAGCAGAATATTTTTGTCAGGAAATCCAAGCATTTACTGAGATTGCTAGTATGAGTCACAATTTACTCAAGGCCCACAGGAGAACAATAAAAAAACTTTATAAATCCTAACAATCTTTGCTTAGATACAGCAAACTCAAACACCTCACCTGGCTTCTGAACTTCACTTCCAATATCTCTTTGGGAAGTAAGAGGAATTTTTCCTTAAACAAACAAACAAATGAAGGTCTGGGTAATATCAACTAACAATGTCAAATTCAGGCATGGTCTGCCAGAACCTGTGTCCAAACTATGACCGAATTCCAGCAGCCATCTGTTTTCTTAATTAAACAGCACTGACTCTTTCAATAAGAAGCCAGGGATTTCTAGGATAAGCAGAATAGCAAAGCTCAACTCATGCAGCCTCCCAGGTGTGACTAAAAGCAAAGAGCCAAATTCAGATGACTGCAAGACATCACAATCCCTATTACACTGGCAGAACTGGCTGCAACTGCACCAGGTATGCAATGCACCAAAACCCACATATGACCATCAGCAATTCTCCTTTCTTCAGACTCCAGACTGTGGCTGGGTTTTCTTCCTCTCTCTTATCCACTCTTGCTTGCTTTTCCAGAAGTCTGAGGCCAGAATTATGGAAGATTTAATCTAGTTTTTCTCCTAGTATCTCTTTACAAATTCAGTACACGCTTGTTTTCTGAAAACATCCATGCTCTCAGAGGTCTATTGACAGATAAATAGATAAACGAATAGATCTTAAGAGGAAGAGGAGAAACCACCACCATCAAACAGTTTCTGCCAGTTTCTTGTCTGTGGATTTCATAACCAGGACTGTCAGCTTCATTTCAAAGTTCAGCTGTGAAGTAAGCCCATACACTGAACAGGTTTTGAGCCAATTTTCAACTCTAACTAGACTGGTTTTGCTAGCTGTTCAGAGCAAGCTGTGACAGCACTCGAGAAAGGGAATTAGATGAAGCATCCATCACCTGCAAATGTAAACCAAAAAGCTACGTACTCTGCCTCTGCTCCAGGAACTGCTTGGTTAAGGAATGCATTTGAATCATTCTCACTCCCAGTGCCAGTCGAATAGCCCACGATCGTAACATTGAACTCTCGAAAGATGTCTGAAAAAGAAAGATGACAATGAAGGGAAAATACCTTAATCTGCTCCCTGCCTACAGGGACTAGCACACACCAGCACTGTCACAGTTTTGCTCTCTGACAGCACAGCACAGCTGCTGCAGCCTCCACTCAACTAGTTGCACTGCACCAAGCAGTGGCGAGAGGGATCATCAGCTGGCAGCGACTCAGACAGCAGCATGCTCACTATGCTCTGCCCTGTCACCAGCAGATAAGATGATCAGAATTGAGGACTACTGTGTGCCATCATCTCTCATGTTGTAGTGGTCAAAGGCTAAAATAAAATCCTCAGTCATAACATGGGGACTTTGTGAAGCAAGCCTGAAAGGGGCTTCAGCCCAGCAGGAGCTGGTTTTCAGCTGGAGGTTCTGGGTCTGCTTCACGGCTGTGCAAAATCTCATACTACTGACAAATATGAAGAAGAAAGCCTCAGACGCATGGTTCTGATGAAAACCCATCATGTTCTCCATTACCTCCATAGTAGTTTCCGAAAGGAAGTTGACAGTAATTTGCTGCTGATAGTGAAAATGGTCACAACGTAAACTGTAACAACTACCTTAATCTCAAAGACTGAATTTAATCACAGTTTGATAAAGGCTTTGGCAAATGTAATAGCATCCAGTGAATCTGGATTCTAATTATTCTCTCACTCTAATTATATTCTTTCACATTCTGCTTTATAATAAATGGGCAACACACAGAAGGACAGTTTACTGGCTCTCTTCAAATGCAAGTTTATTACTACAGCTGATCCAAACTGAAACTCGAGTGCCTTTACATTAAAAATAGACTTAGCTACAAGAAGTTGCATGTTTCAGTGAAGAGAAAGTTAAAATTATTCCCTTTAGGTTACATGTATGAGTAGTAAGTTTTATTTGCCAAAGACGTCTACTCTATGCAAACACATTTTTCAGGAAAAGCTGTGATGCAGTTTTTATTAAAAGCAAATGTTAATTCATCACAAGCACGGACACAGCAAACTTACCTAGAAATTCAAATAACACTCATCAAGCAGTAGAAAAGGGAGAGGGAAAAGAAAGGAAAGGAATTTCTAGCCGCTTCTCAGCTTCACTGATGAAGCCAACTTTTTATTCATTAGTCCTAGGATACGGTTTCTTTGATATTCTTGTTAATTACTCTAAAACAGCTTTGAGATACTTAAGAGCTCTCTGTAAACATATCAGAAATCAGCCCATTCCCTCTCTTCAATCTTGCCAATTAAATCTAGCAAAGCATTTACTTACTAGGTAGAGTTGTCACATTCTCTAATGATGCATCTCCTCCAATACTAAAATGAGAAAGAGAAATCCCAGTCACTCATGTCTTAGCTAGACACAGACAATAAGCAAAGTGAAAACCTACCACGCATCATGAGAAAAAGCGAAGGGTGATGAATTTGGTAACTATCAATCTGTCAGATTGCATGGAGAGGACAGAAGCGGAAGTGCTATTGGGGAGAACAGCTGAAGTTTCAGTGGTAAAGATGCTTGTCAGAAGGATTTAATGAACTTGCAGCTGTATGGGGGTACAGTCAAACATAATGAAATGGCAGGAAAATGCCGGAGTGCTACATACTGAAATGATCAGGCCCTAAAGTACTGCAGATTACAAGGTCAACTTTGAGGCCAGTTCCAGCCTCGTGAAGCCACTCTAAGGCAGCACCAAACAGCCAGCCCCTGGGTGATGACTGGTGCAGCAGCAGCTCCTCATTGTCTTCTCCTGCTTCCCGCACAGGCGTATGTTCTCTCCAGCTTTTCAGTTGGTGGAACACACTGAGGCCACACTCCGGCTTATGGAGAGGGGTTAGGACAGCACAGAACAGCTTCAGTCAACATCGACTGAGCTACATCGTCACACCAAAAAAAAATTTTCTTTTACGATTGTGTGCTGCATGTGGTAAAAGTTCTCCAGTTAAAGAAACTGTTTCCCATGGTTCTACAAAGAGTTCAGAAACAGCAAACTTTGAGAAGTCATCCCAAAAGCAACCAGTTCTGACTTGTTTGCTCTGGTGATTTTTCTTCAATTTGGTACACATCCAACCTGCCATTCCTCAACAAAACCCAAAAATGTTACATGCAGCCAAAGATAAAAGCATGAGAGAAGTCAAAAGGCTTGCTTAAAATCCATTGCTGAAAACATTTTCTGTGAAGCCACCTTTATGACAAATCCTGGATCTTGATACATCTTCACAAGAAATGCTAGCCTGAGAAGCAACTTTTTTTTTTTTAGCTTTCTGACAACTGAAAGCCCCAAAACATGTCCAAGAGAATAATATTATTTACAGGAGAGAATACACTTCCCCTCATCACCTTGGCTGAAGACTTACCTCCAAGACAGCCCCCGGTACGCAGTATCCAAATCCAGGAGATTATCTGAGGCAATTCCTGTACCAGCCTGGACATTATTTTTCATTAATCAAATGAAATTAAAGCACAATTACTAATACAATAGGCATTCATACATAATCATTTTATTTACTTTTGAATGCAGCTCTTCAAAAGCTTTAGGAGGCATCTGGCTTTTCCTCAACCTTCCTCCTGAAGAATGCATCAATACCTTTTGTAATTATTTATGAGCATCATATTGTATATGGCACATAAAACATACGATGGAGCCGTGGAACAAAGGCTTTCTTCTCATGGGTCTAGATGAGCTGACTAACTCATTTACAGTTACATTACTCAAGAATGATGAAAACATCTCAAACAAACACATAAAACTTTTTGGCTGATGATAAGAAACACTATACGAATGCAACAGAGAAAAAAACATATCTCAGCAAGAAGCACCATAATACCTTTACACATATTTGAAAAGTATCGTGCTAAATGGAGACACTTACAGTAGTACTACAGCAAGGAGGAAAGCACTCCCTACGCTTACCCTGAAAAAAGAGGCAAGCTAGAAACTACATCCCTCCTAAAACACTACCAGAATTCAAAAGCAGAGGGCCTGCCAGCTGTGACACTATAGTTTCATGCTAAATTTGCCTACGGGGTAGCACTTCAGTACAGTACAAGACCAGGCAGATGTGCTGCTACTTCAGATTAAACCACAATACTACATTTTATCCTACGTATTAGCTTTATTGAATTAATAGAAGACTGGTGTTCAGAACAACTGTGCATGGGCCAAGTACGGCTCTGAGACAGCAATGCACCACTGCCCTTTCTGTGAAAGCAGATCTTATTCTCAGTTCCTATAGACTATACTTAGAAGCAGAAACACCTGCAGGGTCCTGGATATTATAATATGGTGACCACAGCTATATACAGAATATCTTGCATTTCTCAACATTACAGGTTTGCATTCAAATGCTTCTATTTAGTTCAGTAGCTTCCTGTGTGTAGGGGTTTCAGCAACGTGCCTGCCGGAGAGCTGTAAAGGCTTCATGGTTTGTACACACAACGTCTTTGTTGTTAAGGCTCAGATTCAGAGAAACCTATGTTCCAATTATATCTTTCTGCCCAGTGCTTCCTTTGAGCTGGCTGCAGAGTTTCAGTCTTTGACCAGTATGAAAACATTAGGCAGAAAGACATAATTGGAATATAGGATGTCTGGATCTTGAGACCAAAGATAATAATCCTCAGGAAGAACTACATCTTGATAAAGAAATTAGCTATGAGTTAAAACAGGTACAATAAAAAGATTGAGTATCTTTTGAAATGGATAAAGTCAGAGGGCTCTCACCTCTGTACATCTTTATCTCATTAAAGCTAAAACGAATAAAATGTCATTATCCAACATCCCTTAGTCACACACTGTTCCTGAAAGAACGGAGGCAAAGAACAGGTTCACCAGTCCGTTCCTATTCACAAAAACTTTGAAAAACACAGTAACCTAAGGCTTGTGCTATGTCCCATTAGTTTCAATAGCATTTGATCTCTTCTGTCTCCAATTCAGCGAAATATTTAAGCACCTCTTTAAAGGATTTGCCTGTGTTTTCGCCTGAGTTCAAAAGCATGTGAATATGTGCGTGGGGGGAACAGAGTGCTGGAGAACTGACGCTTTCTTTCTTGTTCTAGCTGCTAGATCTATTATCATCCATGAATGAACAGATCTTTGCTTCTAGGTACAACAGCTATTTCCCCTCCACCAGAGCAGGCACATGTTTGTAGTTTTACCAAGAGAACAGTGAAAACACTATTTTCTTACCGTCAAAGAATCCCCAAGGGCTGCTATAATTTTCACATCAGCTGGCTTTAGGGAATGCACTGCAAAGGAAAGAGATGCAGCAGAACCTGGATAGGAAATAGCTATTCTTTTTCACCACTATACATGTGAAACATGCCACTGTGCATTCTGATGCTCAGACATGTTGTTTTTGCAATACCCAGATGATAAAACAGGAGGTCTCTCCAGCTCATCTCACATGGTTGTAGCGGCAGCATATGCATATTATTCAGCATCTCAGTGGTTAACACCGCTACCAAAAATACAGAGGAGCAAGAAGCAAATAACAGCAAGTTGCAAACAATATCCAGCACCAAGATGAAGGTAAAACAATGCAGTATTAGACAAAGAAGGAACAGCGTATTAAAGCTCTAAGAAGGCAAAGGACTAAGGAGAAGACAATATGAAGTGATTTGAAAAACTGAACACTGCTATGTCCTAGATTAACATGCAGGAACCTGGATTTCCGGTTTCCTTCCCCAAGATTTAGGTGGTATCACTTATAGGCTATGTCAGCACAGAAATTTGGATTTTATCATGAGGTATTTTGAAAGTCTCCGCTGGCAGTGAGTTAAGTGGAGCTACTTAGTCAGAATGTTACCTTGAGTGACAGTGTGGCATTGTAACTATTAGGCATCTGCTAAAAAAACATGACGCCTTGTCTGAGCAGTATTTTTCACAGTCCAGCAGTCATTTCAGCAAAAATAAAAACTCATCTTGAAATCCTGCTTGACCAATCTGACAGCCTTCTATGATGGCATGACTGGCTGGGTAGATGAGGGGAGAGCAGCGGATGTTGTTTACCTTGACTTCAGCAAGGCTTTTGGC
>VZSC01019025.1:974530-1032600 GCA_013398225.1 Steatornis caripensis
CCCCCCCCTTTTTTTTTTTTTTTTTGTAAATTACAACTACAAATATGTTATTGAAATGAATGGAAACTGTCCTCCACCTCAAAATATTAGCTCCTCTGTGATGCCTTGGTCAACAGGAGAATGACATTAAACCTGTAACAAATGCCATGTGCCTTACCTGATACCTTCTGTTAAAGTAGACCAACTTCTTGAACTCATTGGAATTGTCCTCAGGGTTTATGACACAAGGACACAGGAGCCTGTGGGATGAGGGCATGGTGCTGAGATTTGCTCCTCTTTTCTCCCCCCACTTCTGAGCTAACAAGCTGCAGGGCTAAAAGCTTCTCCAAGAGGGATTTCTCTGAAAGGCCACTCAACGGGAGCATTAGCTCTCACCCCTGAGTTTCTGCACAGCCCTAATGCTTAAGCAGAAACACATCAGGGATAAGTTCATAAATGTACAGTGAAGAAAAGGCTCCATACAAGCAAAAAATGTACTGGGTGTGCATGGCAAGATTTGGGCAGCAGGAGTGAACTCTGTAATGGGAGGCCAGGGCTGGCCGTTCTGGCCAGCTTCAATGAACCAACCACAGGTCACAGCTGAGCCTGCCAGCCTAGATGATGGTGCCTCTGTGAAAACTTGGTTAAGACAGGGCAGAAAACACCAGAGAGGGTGAGGAGAGAATAACAGCGTGAATGAGGAGGAGGTGCTCCATGGCAAAGCAGGCACTCCCCTGAAGGGACTGCAGCCTGTGGATGAGCCTACGCTGGAGCAGGCACATGTCTGAAGGACTCATGCTGGAGCACAGGGCAAGATTGAGAAGGCATGAGCAGCAGAGAGATACTGCTATGTCCAGACCCCAACCCCTTTTGACACCATGCCTCGCTGAAGGGACTGAGGTTACTTTGCAGCAGTAACAAGGTGGGAAGGGAGAGGTGGCTGGAGTGAAGTTGAGCCGGCGAATGAGGGGGGATAGGCAGTTTAAGTGTTTAATTATTTTGTTTGTTCATTTCCCAATACCTCAATCAGTAATTAAATATTTATGCCAATGGACAATAAATTCAGTTAAGTACCCCAAGGCAAGTCTGTTTTGCCTGCAATGGTACTTGGTAAGTGATTTCCCTGTCTTTATTTTGACCCATGAGTTCTCTTGCTCATGTTCGTCTTGTTTTCTCCCCCAGGCTGCTGGGGTGGGGTGAATGAGCGGCTGTGTGGGTATCTGGCTGCCACCTGGGGCCAACTCACCACAAAAACCATTCATAAGCACACCTGTGCAATGCAGTTTGCTTCAGCAGAACTATGCAAGCATCCTTCAAGACAGAGTTCCCACAAATTCATTCTACTCAACTGAGAGGGTCACAAGTTGCAGGGTGTTTCACATGGAGGATGGCAGAGCACCAAAACCTATGCTAGAATCTCCATCCTTAGAGAGCCATTCCAACCTGAACCACTTTAAGCTTCTGTGAACTCATGTCAGCCACCTTTATCCCTCCCTGAAATTTTAGTCATTCTACCACGTGAATTTTTTCTTCTGATGCTCCCGTTTCCTGGGCATGCCCCATTATTACTTGGCAAATCCAAATGAGAAAAAGGACTCCTTTTAAAAATCCTGTCATATGATCACAGTAAAGCATCCCTGAGAGAGCTCTTGAAGAAATACCTCCTCTATATAGATGCAGTTGATACATATAAATTATGCACAGATTTCTACCACCTCCAAACCTGTCTTAATGGAGAGCAACTACCAAAACAAGATTTTACTTCTACGGTACATCTATATGAAAGGCAACACAAACCTAAACTGCGTTTTCAGAAGTGTTTCAGTAACACAAGCAAGGCAAAATTAGTGGAGACGTAATCTCTTTTTAGATTATTTGCGACTCTCAGAAAAGAAGAGACAAGCTTTCAAGTTCAAAGGCCTCCTTCAGGTCCTTCTTCAATTCACTAGCATGGCATTTATGATCCACACAGGGTCTGCTCAGTACCCTGTAAACTTGGCTTGCTGCCAGACAGGCAAATACTAAATTCTGCACGGCACCTGAAATAATGGGAAAAGTTACAGGTATCTTGAGATAATCTAATCTTAAAGGCTCCACTAACCATCCTTGTCCAATGATAAGGGTCTTGAGATACACGTGCACTCTAATCAGTAACCATTGTTAAAAAGAAAAACCACAACTGGGTACTGGAAGCACCAGCACTCTGAGTTTAACGCTAATTTTCCAGTGACAGCCACCAGAGAGCCCTTAAATCAGAGCAAGAGGGTTGCATCTATGTTCCTCCTGTAAAACCGCCGTCTTTCTTGAGGCGCTTCAGATGCCCACACTTCCTGTCAGCAGCTACAGAGTCCCTCACAGCTGAAGGGATCCAGCAGGATGGATTCAAAGCAGATGTTTTAGCAAGGCAGCTGGGTACAGGAGATCCTGTAGTTCTGGCCTCCAAGCTAACTCTTACAGTCTGTGCTGATGGTATCCGGTACCAGCTCCTTGGCTGAGGCAGCAGGAGGAGCAATGGCTGCCTACTTTCACAGGACAAGGTTATCCTGCCTGTCTGTCCAGAAAAGTTTTTCAGAAACCAAGCAAGTGCTGCCAGGAATAAGTCTGGAGGGACATGCTGGACCCTACCTGAGACACCAGAAACTCACTGAAGTACAGACCTGCCATCTCACTGGTGGATTCCTGGTGACCTGGCAGGATTGTTGAGCCACGAGGCAACAGGTAGCACAATTAAGCATCCCAGACATCCATTTGAGAGACTAGTTAACAATAAAATTAATGATCAGCAGTGAGATTACAGAGATTGGAAACTACAGAAGCAAGAGGGAGAGTTTTAAGACTGGAGAAAGGTAAATTTGTTAATAAAACTAGTTTAAAGTGATCAACTAAGAAAACCCTGTGTCTTAATCTCTTCTCTGTCTTCGCCTGAAGAGTGCACAGCTGAGCTCTTTCTGCTCTGGCTTGAACTCCCTTGCAGCGTAAGTGATGAGTCATTAAAATGGCACCTCCACAAAATTGGTAACAGTAGAGCTCAGGCACAGAGACAGTGACAGACAGACAGGTATTTCTAAATGCTGGGTTGAAATCAACATGTAGATACACGTGCATGCACAGAGAAAGGTGTTTGGTGGCCTGAAATACTAGAACCTTCTCCCTTTAAGAAAAAAAGTTTCCCAATAAGACTTTGCAGCATTCTGTGAGCAACAGTGAGAGCTGTAACATAAATCATCTTCAAACCTCATAAGCAGCTTTGGGCAGGTATTGTTTTGTGATGCGTGCAGCTCCCGGAGGCTTGTTATGGAAAACACTGTCACCAAGTTCACAAACACCCGTGGAACCTGCCAAGAGAATAAGCAAGCCCATAGCCAATGCCTGGAGCACAGCGTGCCATTTTTGCCCCTACACAGCCACAGCAGACCTCAGGTAGCAGCCTGCTGATTCAGGCAGCTTGCATTATTTCTAAGAGAGGTGTCCAAAGTACTTTCTCAATAATTTATCCCCCATACGCACAATACGAAATTACAGCCCCTGCCTGCACTGCCTGTTTAATGTTGATGGCTGGTCACTTGAAGATGATGATTTCGAAGAGGTCCAGACAAGTTGTGATAGGTCTCAGCATGCCTCAGACACCTGGTAACAGTTTGAGTACTCTCATCATCACCACCCTCATCTGGAATATTACAATCTCTCTCAATATATAATATTATATATTATATTATATAAAAATATATAAATACATAAATAAAATGTCTTAATAAAAATATACTTAATTGCAGTATAATGAACAAGCAAAGCATTTTCTAGCCATTGCATACCACGTTTATTCAAATTTGGTACAATACCTTTTACAATATTTGTCTGTAGCACATCAGCTAGAACTGAGCACATCCTTACCCCTCCAGTAAAAATACTTCTCCAGCCCTTTCTACCTCTCACCAAGATTTTCCTGCAAGCAAGCATCTCTGCATACAGCAGTGGTCCACAGATGAAAGCCAGGAACTAAATTCTCAATCAATAATTAGTGACTGCTTTCCAAACAGAACACGATCCCGACTCACACATACTAGAAAAGTTTGGTTTACCTCTCTGTGAAGTATGTCCAAAGCTATTTGTAGATTGTAGGTGTAGTTTTCAGGAGAATAGTGTACCTGTTGAAGCAAGAGGGTTGAACGGTATTACCAGTTTACTCAAGCAGGCACAACAGGGACTGGCTGGAGTATCTCACAGCAGCATTCATGTTTCTGAGTCAAGAGTAACAGAATCTTAAGCAAAACTGTCCTGTCTCTGCTTTTCTTTCCCATCGCAGCTGTCTACTCACAAGATAAGATCTATTGGCCACTGAATACCAGTGAGGGAGGAAATTCAGGGGGCATTATCAGACATCACAAAATCCTTCATCCCGAGGCTTGCTTGTGTTGGTCTTAAAAGCATGGCTAACTACTCAGTAACAGGGCAAGATCAGTTTGTGAAGTTTGTTTCTGCTCTATGGAATATTAGCACATGCCTCCCCTATGCTTCTTACCTGCCACAAATAATAAATGGCAAAACTTAGGTGTTTATCTGGGAATTAAATCACTTCATATACTTGTCTCTCAGCAGCAGAATTTCCCTGTTCCATTTGAGTGATTTAAACCCTCCAATTTAATTGCCTCAATAATCCAACTTTTATTTCTTCGCTTGTGAAACTGTTCAACAGTCAAATAAACTTCCCTATGAGAAACACTTGTTGTATTTTCAGCCTTAATTCTTTTTGATGTAATTTCAAGCAGAAGTTCATTGAGAGCCTCACTGGCCTACTCTACAAAACTAGACAGCTCAGTTCCCTTACTCTTTTCCTAAATCACAGCTCACCAGAAGCATTATCGTTGGCATTATTTGTAGCTGTGCAACATAAAGGAAGTATCACCATGATCTCTGGATGCAGACGTGCTATCTCTTTGCCACCTACACTCATGTGCAACTGCCACTTTGTGTCTGGGTCAGGAGCAGAAGGTAGGAATGGTTAATTTGCTCCTTCCTGGTTCTATAACCATCTTACTGTGCTGCTCTGCTGTTTTTCCTGATCTGAAATTAATCACACAGAATGAAAAGTATGTGCTCTGCTACTTGTAACTAAATTAAGACTCATCACTAAGTAAGGAGTCTGCCACAGCCTTTCACCTCCTCTGTACTCACACATACCAAAGGCTACATACAGTATGTATATATATATTATATACATACACAATATATACTCTTCTATATATAATTGCATGAGCATGAGCTGTGGGTAGAACCATTCCCATAGCACTGAAACTGGTAAGAGCACTGAATAAAACTTAGGAGTGTGACCATCCACAAGGTAAAGAAGAGCAGAAACCCTCGACCTTTTATCTACAGGTGGAAAAGTGACTAGATAAGGGGAAGTTATCTTAGTTAACAGGAAAACAAAGTAGCCACAATTATGTAATTTACAGGTGTTCTAAAGGTATCACTTTGTTTATCATGAGGTTGAACAACCTGAAGGTCTCAGTAGGGTTACATTCCAGAGCTGCACAAATAAGACCTACCTTATTTTGGACTCGCCCAAAGAGTTCTGCCCTCTCACCCACTGCAATGCATACAGACCCTATGCCCAGGGTGGCCCAGTTCATGCTGCAGGCAGCAGGGGACTTACTGGATTGTTACAGAATTCGCATAGGTCATTTCCTCCTATGAAAAGTGTTATGAGCTTCCAGTCAGTCTGCAAATTTATTCTCTGCATACAGAAGGATATGGAATTAAAGTTATTAATAAAATAAATAAATAAATAAATAGCAAAAAAAGTGCAACGGGAGGGCGGCAGGCAATGTACTAAACACAAATCTAACATTTTTCAGGGTACCTGGCTATAGCTCCCTAAGCATCCACAACCAAAATGGATTCGTAGTCATGACTGAAGATGTAGAAACTACTATGAGCTAAATAAGGTTTACAGTATCAGTAGTACCATGAAAAAAACCACTTAATTCAGAAAACTGTTGCTCAAAATACATCTATACTCTTTTCTTAGTAATATCTTGTTTATACACTGAGTGACTCTTCCTGCAGTTCCAGGAATGTACCTTCATTGCAAAAATGATGGTGTATGTTTTACTGTGTCATAAATAATGCAGCTATCCTGCTGGAAAACCCTGGAGGGCAATCTATTTCAGTCTTGCTGAGAGACAAACTGCAAAGAATAGAGGTGCAATATTAACTCTAACTAACAATACTGGTTAAAAATGACAGCACTTTTTCCTCCGGAAGGATCTTGCAAAGGGTTAGCAAATGCAAGGTAATTATGCTTCAGTAAACACACACCTTCTTTGCTTTGAGGAAAGGTTCTGATATGCTTAGTACCAGGTAGCTGATGTGCTCAATATCTTAAGACTTCAATTTCTGTGCAAAACACCACTAAGAACAGCAGCAATAGTATATCAGCCTCAAGTGGTTTAAAAACATCTATCTTCAAAGGCAGAAGGCAACAAATCCCAGCTGATAAACACACTGTTCAGCAGTTTGGTCTCAAAGCATACTTATCCAAATTAAAAGAGGTGAAAAGGTTCCTCCTGCGCTAAACAGGTTTTTTAAAATGACAAAAAAAGGAGATCTTAGATCAAAGATATATGACTTACATGATATGTGAACATTCTTTCTAGTTAGAAATAAGTTTATTAAATAAAAAAAGTTTATCAGTTAAATAAAAGGTATTTGCATTTATTTCTGTTGTGTGATGTTTCCAAGCCAATAAATATGACAGAGTAGTACTTTGAAGCCTTGAATGGTTTGAATGCAAACCACCCAACCACTTCATTGTTAGCTGCTATCCTTTTTAATCTCATTTCAGATACAGTCATCACAGTGAAATCTCGTTTATAAGAAAGTGAACCAAAAAGGAAGGTACTGCAAATATTTTTGCCTATATGTATTCACTATGTACTTATATATGTTTACGTATATATTTATACTAGACATGCACACACAGCTGTCTTGAAGGCTTTTTGACTGCTTTCCAAATGCACAATTGGAAAGCCAAAATAATAGGTAACTTAGGTCACTGATGGCACAGCACATTTGTCTAATTACAAATAGCAAACATTCAAAGCAGCAGTTGAGGTGAAAAACGTGCAAGCAATCCTCAGCCTAATAGGTGTTTTATAGACAAATAAATCAAATAATTCCTAACAACAAATGTGTAAGTCAAAAATCAGCTGATGACTAAGTGAAAGGATTAAATTGTTTTTAAAGAAAACAAGTCCTTTCCTCACTTCACATGTTCACTCCACATGATTTGCCACTTGAAAAGCTTGCCCTTAGCATCCTAGCATGTATCATTACTGCTGGCAAAACCACGAGCTTACAAGACAATTACTACTACCACAGCAAAATCCTAGTGGAGAAAAAGTTCTGTCATCTTACAGGGTGACGCAGGTTGGGAGGGGAAGTAACAGCACTGAATCTACCCGCCACTTGTGGTACAAATGATAAGAAGATTACAATTATCTGGGTTGGACAGTAACTATCACATGCTGGTACAAATTCATTTAAGACAAAGCTATAGATTATTTTGTACTGACTCATGCTCTGCACTGGGGAACATTACATGGTACTACGCTGTGCCCATAGCTGTAATATTTGGCATCTGCTGTCGGTCTGTCAGAAACTAATCATGCCACATAACTTCATCTTTCTAAATTTATTAATGACTTATCAAACTCACAGTATCATTCTTCATTCGGTCCACCAGTCTTCTAACCTGTGCAGGAACGTCCCTACAAATAAAAGAAAAATAAAATCAGAAAAGAATAAAATTAAAAAGGAATCCTGCATAGACAGCACAGCAAAGAGGAAAGCTGATGAATGGATGTCCCTCACGTAATGGCTAAAAAAACCTGGAAAAGTCCATTTTTCATTGAATGAGAGGGATGATACCTGAAAAAGGCTACATTTTGAAACAGTGATGGGAAAAAAAGTGAGAAAACAATCAGCATCCATCAGGCACTTGACCACTTTGCTGCATAGTTACATGTTTACAAACTATACAGAAAATACACTGTGGTACCACAAAATAAATGCACTTTGCTCCTTCCCAACATCAGACAGATGCTATTGGTACACGTATCACTGAAGCGTGTATCAATGTTACTACATGGCCTCAAGCCACTGATGCATGTCTCATAAGAAGTGTTCCCAAGAGAAAATTACATGAATTTCACTGAAGACTGAGCATAGTGGTCTCTAGGTACCTCCCAGCTCTGACACAGACTGACCATAAGCAATTCACAATGTTCTCTGTCTTAGTTTCTCTACAGGAACTCTTGGTCCCACAGACAAGAAGGTTTGAATATACCTCCTATAAAATGGGGATATTTTTTCTCTGCCTCACAATAGGGATGTGAAGCTTTCCGATTAGTGCTTTTAAACCGCTTTGTCCTTCTTTGTTGAAAATGCTAAAGAAAGCATTGCTTTTGTTGCTAATTTATTTGACATAGATTAGAAATATTGCAAAGCCCCTATCATATTTCTTGGCCTTTATGCTAGAGAGGAGCTAAAGAAATATATTTGGGCTTTCCTGTCAGCCTCATTGTACTCCTGTCAAAGTCCAGGGCTTGCGACTTTTTTAGTTAAAACTGAGTTTTAAAGAAAAATCAACTTTCTATTAAAATTAAAAGTGTGTTCCTCTTACTCTGCACAATCCCCTGCCACAGCTTGGTTGAGTGCAGCATTATCTGTAGTCTCCTTTCCAGTGCCAATGGAATACCCTATCAGGGATGGGTTGAACTCACGAAGAATGTCTGCAGAAAGAGACAGCACCTTGAAATGTTGCTTACTTCAGCAGGTAACAGATGAGGTTATAAAGATTAGACCTTAGTAAAAGACCATTAAAAAGCTTTAAGAGATACCTATCAAAAAATTAACCTTTAAGTGTAATAAATGTGGAGATTTGGCACCATACAACCATTTCCTTGCCTTCAAGATTTCTGAATTTCATGAATTCAGATTTCTCATGACCTAATGTGATTATCTTGGCTAGCAATGCTATTTTGCCTGGTAAGCGAGACTGAGTAATCGTATGCTCACACAAGAGACACTCATGCCATCATACTCTAACTGCAGATGGGTTGGAATCAAATCCTTTAGCCTGATTTCCCCCGATGTATTAACCCCAAAGACCTAAGATTCCTTTCTAGATCTTAGGTTACAAACCAGCCTTACAAACACCCCAGATCTAAAATACCCTGACCTCTGAAAAGCACGTAAAATCTGATCTTGTAACAGGATTCTGCTCCTGCCTAAACCAACATTCCCATACAGTCAAAATAGTTTCTTTAGGCTATGATCTAAGATCTTTGATTCTTCTATCCCTAACGCATTTTGGACAGAACTATAACCAACAGAAGAATACGGAAACAACCAAACCCTTAGGAATTACAAAATACATAGTTAAGTCATGCATTGCAAATTACAGGCTGGTTGTTAACACAACTTTTACTCAGTGCTGGACATTGAATACAAAGGGGTTGGTTCTGTCATGCTACAAATTGTAAATCTTTCTTCGTGTTTTCCTCTATAATAACAGCTGTTTTAATAAACAGCTCCAGATATTTATCAAGTTTACAGAAAACGGCACTTACTTGCTAGTGTTGTGACTGTGCTTATGTTTTCATTTCCTCCAACACTGTCAAAAAGAAAGAAGAAAAAAAAGTTCCAAGATACGAGGGACTTGGTAAGACAGCTCCCCCACATGAAGTTTCTATACATGTACACAGCACGTTCTCTGGTGGCTGTACTAAGTCAAAGCAAGCTCTTCGTGTGCATACCAACAGGCTCACGAAATCAGAGACTCTGTCATATTCATAACAATTATATTAAAAGCCCTGTACACTAGCTGCCCATTCAATTCTCTCACGTGTTTTACATAAGTTCAAACCTATCTGAAAGAAATGAGAATTTTTAAAAGTTGCCATCTTTGCTATTGCTGTCCCTATTAAAATATTTATTGCTTCCACTTTTAGTTAACAAATCCTTTGTATCCATAATAGCAGGTTCTAAAAGCATATATTTCACAGTGATAAGTATACTCAATGTCTTCCCCTCTCATTTTACTCAACCAGAAGAACACTACTAGACTGGTAAAATTCACCATACGTCTGTATGCTCTCTGTTCTTCATGCTGCAGAGAATGCTAGCATACTTTTCCCTCCAAATGTCAGTAAAATATGATTAAAGATCAAAATATAAAAAGCTGAACTTACAACACCTCTACAGCATACCTTTAATTCGGAATAGAGGATTTTGAAGTGCTACAGTACCTGTTTAAACCTCTTGCAGAGCTGCAGTATTTCAGATGGATTAGAAATTAGGAACAGAAGATCAGCCTGACAGGTTTGGTGTTAAATAATGCAGTTGCAGAATAATAAGTGAACATAATTGCCTTTCTTCAGAGTGGCTTTTTGACCTGTCTAATAAAATGCTGCATATGTGAAAGTCTGTACTGACTTACAATGCGTAAGTCTGCACGATGGAAGCAATACTGGAAAGGGCCAAGGAAACAGATACTGTGTATGAAACAGCAGCAGCAAAAAAGATCCTGTTCTGGCTTTCTGTAGACGGTTGATTTTAAATGAGACAAATGGGTAACGCGGGCCACAGTGGGGAAGAGCAGACAGGATATAGAAAGAGCAGGGACAGAAATGCAGAACTCGAAAGTGGTACAATGCCACTGGGATCTAGAAGTCCCCTTTGCAATAGTTACACCCATGAGAGGAGAAAGGGACCATCTTAACAAGGACCCCGTTTCATCTGTGCATCCAGGCCTATTCCAGCCATGCTACCTCATACTCTAGATAGCGACTAGTTTGAATATTTTCTTTATCATGAGTAAAAGTACAACCATGTGCCTCTATGCAAAATGTAGTCAAATTCACTCCCCACAAGCCTCCATTTGTTACAAGAAACAACTATACATATCAAAACCCAAGAAAATATGTTCCCTCCCATAGGAGGGGAATTACTGGGACTCACCTCCAAGAAACACCTCGGTATTGAGTGAGGACATCCAGAACATCAGAGGGTTTGGATGCCGCTCCATTACCTGCCTGGAAGCAGAAAAGAAGAGTTCTCCTTCAGAAAATAAGAATTGCTACAGTAACTAGTTCTCTGACTGATCCTAGCGAAAATAAATAAAGAGGATGTTAATGAAGCAAGGTATGCCATCTTCCCAAAATATAACAGCACCTTGGTCTCAAGAGGATCAGGACTGGGGTATTTTAACTCCGCTCTGGTCAATTACCCTCTTCTATCAACTTCTTGCTTAGATCAAGTGGAGAAAAAAAATTGGTTGAGAATGTTCAAAATTATATATAAAATTCTAAATTTACATAAGGAATAAATAAGATAGCAATGGTCCAGAATGAATAATGTATTATAATGTTCTTCACACTAAAAAGTCATACGGTGATTTTGTGTCTTCCCTCTCCCAGTTTCCCCAAGAAGGTAGACTACAAGGATTTAATGTGGTAATTAGCACAGAATACATAAGAAACATGAATTATGATATGAGCAATAAAGCAGTCATCGCTGATGGGAGAACCACAGCCAGTCCAGGGGTAACAAATGTACGCAGTTCCAGGAATAGCGTTAAACCAATTCTCAAGATAAGTTACGCTCGACACACCTGATGATCTACTGCAATTTTTCTGAAATAATCAGTTAGTATAAATGGACGTGGCTTTATAGGCTTTGGTATTATCATACATATATATCATATCACATACATACACACAATTAGCTGCAAAATTTGTTCTTTCTGTTTACGCTGCTTACTAATAGCTTTGAAGGCGATCACCTTGGGAGCTGCCTAGAATCAATAAAGAAAAGCAATTGTTGCAAGTCTACTCTAGCAGGCTGGTTTTGCTGCTGCACAATCTAATCTTGCGGCTCTTCCTTGTGTGGCGCTCTTGTGGACTTTAAATGGGAACTGTGCACTCAGATTAGACTCATTATCTGATTACCAGTCAGTCAAGGTGGAGTATTCAAAGGAATATGTGAAAAATGTGTACACTCAATAGGGAGTAAATGTACGTATTCTATTTCTCAGGTTAAAAATTCAGAAATGCTTTTTCATTACTTGCTTTAATGATGGTTATCCAGTGATCTTTACTTACTGTGAGTGAATCTCCCAGGGCAGCAATCACCCGAATATCTGCTGGTTTCAAATTATGAACTAATAAATAAAAAATAAAGCCAATGTAAGGGAAAGAAGAAAGAAAGAAAACTTCAAATTGTGACAGTTATTAGACATTTTCCTCAGAATACGCATAAAGCATTGCAAAGACAGTATTTTAATATTCATGACAGTATCAGCTCAGAATGACAGATATGATTCTTGGTACTACAGCTGCGTATTAGCTACAGTGACAAGGGAGGCAGTAAGATATCAGTCTTGCATCTCTGCTTACTCTGATTCCTTTTAACCAGTGGAAATGACTCATAAGCAGGCACAGCTCTCGTCCCAGCACAGCGTGGAAATTTTGCGACCATCACAGCTTCCAAAGGAACACAAAAGCCACCCGGTGACAGGATTCTGTGTGGTTTTTTGCACCCCCAGACTGCACTGACAAGAGCTCCTACTCCATACATATACGGTTTTACCACCCCTGCAACTGAAGTACCCAACTACCTCCTCTCTTTTCCACTGTCACTTCTTTGTTTGTACGTAGAAGGTGCAATTGCATACGCTTTCACTGTCCTTGAGGGAGAACTTGCACCTTGCTATACAACTACTTATGCCGTTCCAAAAAGAATCATAAAAGCCACAGTCAATAGAGTGCACTGCTTCAAAGAAAAGTGTACCTTTCCTAACTTAACCCAGTTCCTGTTCCCCTTCTATCATCAAATGAAGTAGCTCTACAATAAAATTGCATAGTACTGTACCTGAAACTGGAACTGTATCAGAGGGATCCCGGTCAAAACAGGGAATATTTGTTCCATAAATCCTCTCCTGCAAAGACAGACAGGGAAAGACTTCACATCAGACTCACTATGCTCTGGTCATGACAAACCATTTATGTCTCAGAGCATTAGATTAACTAATTAACAAATTACTTTGTATACAATCTACCCAGCTTAGCCTGTCCTCAGGCTCTGCCTTCAACTGCCCTTTTGAAGACAGACACAAGCTCAGTCTGCTCAGAAGTTGCATGGCCATATTAGCATAGCACAGCTCTTGCTTACCAGTGGGGCCAGTTATTTCAGAATCTGTGCCATGCTGTGTTCTGCTATGCAACATTTTGTGTGCCCATACTCTGAGCTAGGTGAGCTCGCGTCTTTGCAAGAAACTGTTTGAACATCCCTGGAATACCCCAGCATGAAAGCACACCCTCGTCAGCAAGCCACAAGCCTGCCTTCTCCACGTGCAGCCCCCTACATGCAGCCAGAGATTTTCCCTTCTGGCTCTTTTGGGTTGCAGCCTACTGACAGAAGCACCCCCAAAGTCCACTGTTAGTGAAGGCTGACTGTCAGTATACCAGAGCAGACCATTGCACAAGACCCAGGGACGTGTGTTTGCTCCAAATCTCTCTACAGAACCCCTTAAGCAGGCTAACTCGTCTAAGGAAAAGATACTTGTGTGTCTTGTCCCATTGCTCCATTTTGGCTTTTTTATTTAAAAAAAAAATATTAACCCACAAACATAACACAGTGTTGCTTTTTGTCTCCTCCACCATAACTACTACCAAAAATGAGCGGTAGGTACTACTGTCCCATGCAGAGGTCTATACAGCCTGAGTAACTAACAAAACAGATGGCATGATATTAAAATGAAAGGAGAAACACGTATTACTATTCCAACGACGTATAGGCCATTTTGAGTGCAGATGTGGTCTAGACACTGTGTTCTGGGGCATGAAAATGAGCATTATCGCCTCCATGTGTAGCTGCTTGGGAGCACCAAGTTCTGGTCAGAATCAGAGTACCACGACTCAAAAAAAAGCACGTCTGTTTATCTCTGCACATCTAATCTGCAACTGTCTCACAAAAGAGAAAAATGAAAAATCCATTGTTCTTCAGTTTTACTATGGCATAAATGAGACCAAATCAGACCCACACAGTGGTGTCATGCTGATCCGATCTAGTTTCCTCCACGGTAGTGAAAATGGAGCCATTTAGTCCTATCTTCTTATCCCAGGGAAATTAACATTGTTATCCAGATGTTTAAAAAGAGTTCTTCGGTGAAGGCAAGACTTAGTTTAAGCTGGCTGAAAACATTGACCTTAAAGCACACTCTATAAAATCCACTGAGGAGAAAATGTGCTATTAAGCATATGACTATTTAGTCAAGCATGGAAATAAAGAGCTGGAGCTTTGTATTTAGTTTTCCCAGGCAGCACTGTTTAATTAGGCTACACCACACTCTCACCCACCTGCCCCACTCCCTGGAATACACTCAGTCCATATGATGCAAACAGTCCTACTATACCTGAGATGTTTCTTTGATGTTTGATGTCTCCAGGGGAGATGAGTAGTTACTATTTCTGTATGTGAACAAATATGGATTTTCCTGCAGAGTGAAGAGATTATGTTTACCAATGCTAGTGGAAACACAGTCAGCTGACATTCAAGTCTTCTGGCTAGATTTTCCAAGAGAAGAAAACCTTTACAGTATTAATTTTTGAATGAACATTGCACTAGTGAAGTAAACCAGGTTCAACCTGAAAATTAAGCCCTGGTATGCTCTAGGCACAGCACTATCTCTTGCCTTAAACCTAACATCAAACAAAACACATAATTCAATTTCTTTGATGTTTGAATTGCTGTTTAGTGAAGCTTTTGGATACCGCTAATATTTTATCATTATCAAATTATTGAAGTCAGAGCTTAAATACAAAAACATTCAAGAACTTGTTCTTTGAACCAGAGATGCTCAGACCCTGAAGATACTGCTGGGCTATTAACAGCTCCAGGGACTGAAACAGTTAAACCTGACAGCAGAGTCAAATCACAGAAAAACTAAGTTATATAAAATACAAGGATTCAATTTTACTTCTGACACAGATTTTAATACTGATAATAGACCCTTGATAGCCACAATTCATAAATGCAGATTAGCTAGTTATATTTTTGAATTAAAAAATCTGACACAGTAAGATGATTGAACTAAATTTTTTCAGAAGTTCTTGTTTTCAGAGTTTCATCTGTCTAAAGTAAAGAGACTGTGTCGATGAACTTTCAGAACACTGAATTTTTAACAGTGCAATATCTTGGGTAAGTGCACATTCCCAAGAACTTTAGAAGATGACAACAGTATTTGAAAACTTGGAAATTCTGCCAAGAGTAAATAAAATCTCACAGTAATAAGGAAACCCTTTTACCTGAGATGGACACTGGACCTGCAGCATTTCTGTGAAATCGTAAGGTTGCTTCCGTCCAACTGGCTCCATCTGCAAAGGGAGAGAACACAGGAATCGTACACATGCTGCGTAGGGGAGGGAAACGAGAGCAGCAGCAACGCAAACGCTCTAGTGCCTGGAGATTTCCATCAAGTCCATATACATACTTGAAAATTTGTTTTGCTTACGATAAATATTTATCTATATATAACACACCACATGTATATCTACAAAAGCAAGGAACTGAAAACAAGGCCTCTCACGTGATCAGACTGTCATCCCATCATCATTAAAACAAGCATCCACACATTAACTCTGCTCTTGGGAACGCCAACCCTGTAATTGTTTTTCCCACAAGGCACTAATCTCGTACCACAGTGTTCAACTGCTTGCAATCGAGTCACTATTTATCAGCTCAACCACCGTAACTGTGGAGATGCCCTAGAAGAGCATAGCTTAAACCACCTTCATGATTAGTTTTCCTTCCTTATAGCATGCAGTTTAAACTTTGCTGAGATTTGCAAGCCATTTTTTCTTCCCAGTCGGGCTGAGTACGAGCAGGCAAAAGGCGGGTTGCCACAGCTCCGCTGCCAAGTAACAAGTCTTTGCAGCAGTCTGTCCGTCCTCCCAGGCCTCATCCGGCACACGTTTTTTGTCTTCTCCCACGCTGTGAAACTGTGCTCAGGAGCACTTGAGAACGGCGCGCTTGGGAAACCTTTCTTCAGCTTTCTACAGTTTACAGTTTGCATATAAAAGTATAAAGAAACTAAAGACACTTGTGTGGAAGGAAAAGCAACTCTGAGTAGATTGAAACTTTGAAGTAAAAATAATATTACTGAAACTCCTTGGAAAACGCAGCTTTGATTCATACTATACGCCGAAGGCTTCGGTAAGTCCACATCACTTTACCTCAGCAGTGGAAAGTACAAAATCCCTAATATAAATGTAGAACTAAAAATCTTCCATTTGGTGATACATTCGTGTTGCTTTAACTTTTTTCCTTCTGTCTTACGAGCACTGTCTTTACGTACTCCCTATGGTGCAAATTCAGAAACATGGACTTTAACGCATTAAGATCACACACCAATCCTCAGGTGGCTGTAGCCCATGCAAATAAAAGCTTGATAATTTATCCCACCTTCCAGAACTGTTTCCTTATCTACATTTTCATACATGTTAGACAACACGAAAAGGCGCGCTTCAATGCTGCACAGAGGCCTGATAATATTTGTTGGCTGCCTTCTAATAAGATGGAGAGGGGAGTGTTGTTAATGAAAATTATGGAATGGTTCAAAACTCAGTACTGACAGCACAAAGTGGTAAATAGCACTGCTCAGGCACCTTTGTGGGTGCTAATTAAATCACAATCACACCCAAAGGATTTGGCCACCGCTTTAGATTTCTCAGTGAATGTCTGCTCAGTGTGCACCAGCAGCAGCAGCTGCCAGAAGCAGCCACTGAAAACCACAGCAATAACAGGCTTGATGTCACCGATACATTTTGGGCAGGAATGTTATATTCTGTTTTGGTTGTTCCGTTTATGGAAATAATTGGAAAATTCAGAGAAACAGAGAAGAGGTTTACAGAACCAGATATTCTTCGAAAGAAGCATTTGAAGAAACAGAGTCTGTGCTTTTTTTGAGAAAGATAGGAACAAAAGGAATGTCCCTGAAACACGCAAAACAATGAAGCTCAGAGAAAAGATATTGGGAGCTGGTACTTTCCCATCCTCCTAGGACAAAACAAAGTGGTTATTTAATGACATTCTTAAAGGAAAATACTCTTCTCCCAACACAGAATGATCCCACAGAACACAGGACAACGGTGGTATTTCTTGGCTAGGAATGAATTTCAAACCAGTATTAGACACTTGTATGCTGTTGAGAGTTGGGTGATGAGAACAAATTTCTCCAGGAGGCAATTCATTCCAGATGGCTCAGAGACGCTGTTCTCTCCCAGCGTGGACTGACAGCTCCCACGCAGCAGGGCTGCAAGGTCCTGGTCAGAAATTTGGGCACCACATCTGCATTGTGGTCAGCCAAAACCAACCCTGAATTCTAGCACATCTGTCATGCAGGCCAGTTAGCGTGTGGGTCTGCTCCACTACTGCAGCAGTTTCTGAGTACTAAATGCAGAAGAGAGGCACGGGCAGCCTCCTGCAGTGCTGTTCCCATTCAGGATCTTGCTTGGTTTCAGTTTCTCTCTTGGTTGCACGATAGGGTTTTTTGTGGTCTTTTCAGTTACACAACAGGATGCCAAGCAAGAGCTTGTCATTAAAGTACTTTACACACGTGAAAGGAGCTTTGCCTTCAAATATAGTTCCAGAGGTAAAATTGTAGGCATTTGCCAAACCTAAACAATCGGGGTCTCTGTGGTAAACATCGAAGCTGTCCAAGTAAACAACCAACCTCTCTCAGCTTTTGCTAGCTACCCAATGTCATTTTGCTGACTGTTCTCTGATGTGCTTAGTGTATGAATCGCATGGCTCCTAGATAGCTAGAAATGTTTTGGTAAAATATCCAACCATGCCTAGGCCGAGTCCTTAGCACCTGCTAGCTCAGCTTCTTCTCAGCCAGACTGAAGTGCAGTCCAACTGCCAATTGCCACTAGATTTGCAATGTTTTGCCCTTTGGTCAATATGCAGGTAATCATTCCAAGAAAGAGGCTGGTACCAAGCCTCAAAACAAGGTGAGGGCAGCCTGGTAGGCAGGAGGAGGAGGGAAACTGAATGCAGTTCTCAGACACCTCCTCATTCTGCTGTGTTTGCCCCTCCACAAGTCATTATCTTGATTTCCTATCAGTTCCCAATACTGCATTGTGTGTTGGTTCATTTTCTTTTAAAAGCAGTCAGCATAAACTATTAGCTGGACTTCCCAGTAGAACTGGAGTGACCTTTACCAGGTGAGGACATCTGCCAGTGCTTTTCATGCTGCAAGCATCTTTCATATGCATATTTCTTCTTTTACATCATGGCAGAATACCATCACCAGCAGACAAGGAACCTACCCAGAGAGGTGCCTTTCTGATGATTGCCAGCTGTACTACGAAAATTCCACTAAATCAAAGAGGAGGCAGGAAAAGAGAAGGGGGGAAAGGAGTTGTGAAGAGAATACTACCATTCCTGTAATCTCCCTTCAAAGCAGTAGCAATATGTGGTTTTCATCGAATCATAGAATGGTAGGGGTTGGAAGGGACCTCTAGAGATCATCTAGTCCAACCCCCGTTTTGCCACATTTTGCTCTTCATCCAGATCACCTAGGCTGTCCCCCCACTAGAGAAACCACCACACACTGTGGAAAAACACTAAAATAAAGCAAAGTTGGTATTTGTCTCCTTTACGACAATTCTCTGGTTCTGATGGCTTCCCAGCATGCTCACTGCCTCAGACTGGCCAACCGGCCCTAACACAGCCATCCTTAAAAGTACCACTTCATTTTGCTTATAGTTTTTCACCTCTGCTGTTTCCACAAAATACTCCTAGCAGTTAACATGACAAGAATACACACTAAGAATTGGATGCTCAAGGACAGAGGCCAGGAGGCAAAATAAAGTCTGTGCAGAAAGGGGAGAAACATGGATAGAAAAATGAAGCAGTGGGAAAGAGGAAGGCTCTTCTGCTGGCAGAAGCTAAGGGAAAAAAAAAGTCCTCTGAAGGGACAGAAGGAATTTGTTGCAAACTAAGTGTAAGAATTTGAGAGAGCAGGAAAGAGAAATCAGTGCTGGGTTAACTGAGTATGTGTGCATGAGTTATTAGATTTCAGAAGAGAAATCCCCTTCTACAGAGCCTGGACTTGAAGGAGAGAACGTAGCTGTTTCAGAATGGGGAAGATACCACCACAACTCCTTGTAAAAATTATCCAGGTGCATACTACTGACATTCTGCATAAATTGAAATCTAAAAAGCCAGACAGTAAGCCATAAGGGGGGAAAAAAAAAAAGGAACTATAGTCTAGACTCAGAAAAAACCCAAAAGTGAAGGCCATTAGAAGCACATGAACTCTGCTAATTGCCGAAGCTGATAAAAAGGAAGGACATTACTCAAAGGTGAAGGTCAGTTTCCAACTGACAAGCCCTAGAGAACATATCAGTTTAGGCTGATCTATCCCCAGTTAGATAGATCTCAGATTCTAACAAGTTTGGCTCAGTTGGACCCAAACAATTCCTGCTGGAGAGGCACAAAATGGGCTGGCAAGCTGGTAGCACTGCGGTCCCTCTCCAGTCCGAAACACTCATTTTCTGCACTAGCTGAAAGAATATTCAGCATTTGATATCAAAACCTTGCTGATTGAAAAACTGTGCTAAGGAGATGTAAAGGGCCACTTTTCACAGCAAATTGGATGTTCATACTTCGTGTGGCTTGCTCCCGACTAGTTTCAATATTTACTATGGTTAGTATCTGAGAAGGATATGCCACCACTTCCTAGTGTCTTACAGATCATGTTTAAGTGATGGTAATTGTGTGATCCAGGTAAGTATCTTCAACACTGATGGGGACACTGAGACATGGGCACTTGAAGTAACTCATTCTGTTTCTTAACGGAGAACTGCCAGAAACAGAGAGAATGTTTAATTCACACTTCAGAAATCTGACTTATGGTGTCTGCTTTGCTCATTCGACTAGTGAAACTAATTGCCTAGTGAGGTCAAGGCAAAACAGCAATAAAGGAGCCATCTTATGCATCTTATCATGGCATCTAATTTATGATAGAAGAACTGACATAAGAACTTTGACATCGTCATGAAGAATGTCACAGATAACAGCAAAGGAGATAACTGGATGCAGCATATTGGTTCCAAGGTTAGAGCTTCATCAGTTGATCAATTTTTAACTCTTGGGCTTCTATGAACTAGCTAAAATCCTACAAACTTTAACTAGAAGATAACACCTTTTATTAGAATGACTGTAGGATTTTTCTAGCTATATCATCTGGTTGAATAAAAGCCTCTTCCTTCAAATCCTGCTTCTTTCAATGATCAGGGCTACAACAGCATTACTACTGCCAGAATTAGCACTAAAGGAAATAAGAACATGCCAATCTGCATGGATTTATTTTTAAATGTGGTTTACTAAAAGTTGGTTGCAGCATAGACTCTTTCTCCTTTGTGCTTAGGATAATTTGGACAGACACAGGAATAGTAGGTGCTCTCAAATGAAAATCTTATTTATTAGCACGTGGACTGCAAAACAAGCAAAAAAATGAAGTCTTTTATCTTTAAATTAATTGGCCATTGCAGATTCTTTTTAGTTAAAAAAAGATTACATGTGTTATAAGAAGGTTATCAGAAAAAAAGCAGAAAATTTTGGAAGCTTCTAAGCTAGAAGGAATAGTAAAATCAACATCTTATCCAAAAACCACTGACATCAGGGCATATCCAAACATAATATGCACTAAACAGTAAAATCCTACTTTGCTCTGGTGAGTTCAAAACCATGTGCCTGCTTTTTGTCTCATTCATATTGAAAAGCAACTCCTGTTTCTTCACTTGCCCCCATCATCAATTTTAAAATGCCAACCCTTCCAGCTGTACATGCATCCGCTCAGTCACAGACACAAATGCAGTGTGTCAGCAGCTCAAGCCTGCAGAAGAAAAAAGCCTCCTACAGCACCGGTCATTGTGTTCAAGCTTAAGTGGGTTGGAGAGTCCATGTTTGTCTCAGACACCCTCTCCCTCCCATTAGAAGTCACCATTTGTTGGTTTTCCTAGCTAGGCAGGACATCCAGCTCTTGAGGAAGTAACAGGAGCTCCTCAAGGCTGTCTATCACCTTTTTAGTATGAGCAACAGCAGCAGAAGGATGATGGTTAAGGAGGAGACAACCTTCTGAGACTCATTAATAAAGAGGGGGATGGATACAGGACAGAGGAGACAGAAGAGTATAATTGCTATAATCTCAGTTTAGGACGAGTCTCAGTTGTCACTGTGCCTCTCTGTCACAAAGGTGAGATTAGCAAAAGAAGGGTCTGTCACAGCCCATTTAATCCCGGAGACTTCCCAAAGGGCTACTTTGGAAACCTTTCTAAAAAGGTCTTGAGAGTAAGTAGCAGCCACAGAACAGCAAGAGATTTGTTTTGGGAGTGAAGGGCATTTAGCATTATTCCAGAGCAGTCTCTCTGCACAGGTGAGGATAGCAGTCATGCAATGTCCTATATTCTTCCTTCCCCTCCTCCCTCCTTGCTACTCAAAGTCTAGCTAGTGTGGAGTTGCTACCAGGCATCTGCACTAAGTCCAGTAAGCAACAGTGTCTGTGGTACTGCTCACCATGTTGTTCCAGAGGCCCACAGACATGAAAGTATAATGTTCTTCCAGAGTTTCCACTTGTGTCTTTGATGTGCTAATGAAACCATCCCTCCTCTGAAAGAGAAATCATTTCGAGCATGAGAAAACACTTAAGAGTATGAAAAGATGAGACATTCAGCCACAAAAGGTCTCATTCTATAAAATAATATTCATATACACAAGAATATCAATCTCCAGTACTCTCATTAAGCCACTTGTTGCTTGTCTCAGTTACTGCTGGCATGTCGAAACAGAACAGATGCTGTTCTTCTAAGCGATTGCTGTACCTACTGCAGTAAGGTAGCAGTGAACGGAATGCACATCAACAGGACAAGACCACCAGAGCAACGGCAAAGCACGACCACGATAGTGACATATAGACGATCAGGGAAACATGCAGATGTGATCACATTTTAATGATTTGGAATAAACAGCACTTCTTCTAGCTAGCACTTACATGCATGTAAAAACAGGAAGCACACAGTATTTGTCTTAAGAGATCATGCATATTTTTAAATGAAAGTGACTGTTGGAAGAGTTTGGAAGATTGCACATGGTGGCCTGCAGGTGTAACATCAATCAGAAGAAATAAAGAATCCACCTATGACATAAGATAGCATTTAAGGCAACCACAGAGCAATTTACTAAGAGAAAAAGTAATGCCATGGAAGTTAAAAGATTGCCATTTGCATATGGGCCAACCATTGACAATGCCAGCCCAGCATAAGAAGACCCAGAAGCAAAGGAAGATTTTGCAACACAGCAGACCCTAACCATCCTGGAAGACAAATTTCTTCTTCCAGTCCATTTTATTCTGATACTGAGCTGAGTGGAGCAATGAAATTACCAGAAATTCAAGGAGCTGTTATGATGCTCAGGAACTGGACCATGACTTACCACCAACCTGTTTTACAAACAACCACCTAATGTTATATATTGGATTTTGATAACCTTTCTCCAAGTGAACCATTATCTAGTAAGCAATATTTTCGCTCTTCATTGCCAGGTCTCAGACAACCTTGACTTTTGAACTTCCCTTTATAGATCACCTGTGGCAAAATCATGTCTGACATCCCAGCCAACCCCATCTATACTCCGTCCCCACTGGCTATACCACATGCAAAATCTGGACAAAATTCATTCCCAGGTTCCCGGACTGCATTAATCTCATTGCAGGGAGGTAACTTTACTTTCCAACAGTAAACCTTTATCTATAAATACCTATATATATATACCTATATATATATCTCTATATATATATCTATACCTATCTATATCTATCTATACCTATCTATATATACCTTTATTCCAAACTAAACCTTTATCTTTTTACCCCTACCCATATTTAACTACTTCTTGTTACCCTCTTTTTGCCTTTGTTTCCAAACACACATGAGCATAATCAGGGATGAATGAGCTGATGACTGCAAAGATATGTAAAAAATAAGCAGCACCGACAGTTTCCAGACACTCGTGACCTAATCTGTGACCGTGATTTCTCCAAGGAACAGAGCATTGAAAAAATACAGGATCTCTGACTGGCACTGTTTGAAGCAAATTCCACTCTCAGGGCCTCTGTGTCTGATCCTGAGGTGTGTTCTGCATGTGCCTGACTACCCTTGTCTTCTGGCATTACACACAGCAGGAAAGAGCCAGCTGAATATTGCACTCAGTCTCAGCAGACACAGTCCAGAAAGAATGGAGCAACTCAAGTTTACTCACTGGTCTGAGCAGCAGATTTCTTTCTCGGAAAGAAGGCTGAAGAATGACAGTGAAGTCATCCTTTTGATCGTACCTCTCAGACTCCAGCAGTTTTTCCCAAGCATCCTGAATAGACAACCATTTAATCAGATTAGTATTACCAGGTAGAGAGTGTAACATATGTGCAATTTGTCACGGCTTAAAGTGAACTAAGATTATTCCCATCCCTAATAAGCCACAATAATAAAATTCTCTAATCCAGAACAAAGACAGTAATCTAATGAAATCTTCTTACACAATAATTGCGAACTCCTTGTAGCTATGAGAAAGCTATACTGATTTACCATAATTTTCTTTGAAAGATCAGCAAGCTTAGCAAGGCAATGAAATGTCATGCTTGTTGCCTCCCTGTCATTTTAAAAAGGAATTCCAGCACAACTGTCTTCGTCTTAACAGAAAGTTTCCCTCTTCTAAGTCATGTGTCAGGCTACTGGACAAGATTGATCATTTCTCTGATGAGATATGACAAATACTAGGTTGCCAAAAGCTACGTAGTCCTTAGAAACTTCAGTAGATACTAAGATCATTCAGGTATAGACAGGATTAATCTCCAGTGGTCCTGATGTAAGAAATGGGGTCAAGATTGCTGTGGACATGCGGTAAAAAGGCTGTTACTCAGCTTTCTCACTGCTATTCCTCCCTTAATTCCTCTCTTCAGTCCAATCTGGAAAATGAATAGACATGCCTAGCAATGTAAGAGCCAAACAACACAGAAGATACCATACCTGATAGGACCACCTCAATATGTTGTCATCTAATGTGGAGCATTCACCAACACAGTTGCACTGATTCCTGTCTGGATTGCTGCAGAAAAGAATGAAAAACATTATGAACGTTCGATAAACAAGACAGCTATCACAAACCCTTTTAAGCCACTGACAAGGATATATTGAATATTGAATTGTTGCATATATTGAGAAAGCTATGTGGAAAATCCTAATATTTTTTATAAACACAGAATGATATATATTTCCATGTCCAGAGCTTTGTATTGCTTCTTGCTTTGAAAGCCTATTCAGATGACAAATATGCCAGACTTGGATTAGCACAGGGTCTCAAAAGCTAGCAGCATGCTCAGGCTTAAAATAGCAGCTGCACTAATTTTGAAATGTTTCCTTCTCTACAGTCACATAGGAAAATTGAACATACTCAGAATACTTCAAAGGAACTTCTGCCTTAGTATTTGGCAACAAGACCTCCATCTAGACATGTGGATGGAAGCCCAATGCTGCAGAAGCTTATATATGCTAAAGGATGGCCAGGCACTGTCAAGCAGCTAACCAATCTCAGCCAAATTTCTGACCTGCAAAGTAAAGTGTGCATACTGCATATTTCTGCAGCTAGCTGGAGAACTCAGATCTTCTCCCAAGGCTGTAGACAGGGACAATCTAAGATACATTTAAGATTAATCTGGTTCCAGCAAAGATATACTCAGTTGAAAATGCCTGGATGAACTGGAATCTGAGAAACCTTTTTGCGGGGTTTGCAGATGTAAGCACTAAGTACCTGTCAAGATCAGATGTCCGCTTCACAGAACTCTAGCTAAACATATAAAATGGGAGCTTTCTGTTAAAGTGCTTTTATCATTGCTGGTGAGTGAAAGAAATATAAACTCTGGACCAGAATCTCACCCAAGCCTAACAGAAGCAGCTCATAGAATACACAAAGATAGTTATATGCCTAAAACTGCAGTTCACACACTACTTTTAGTGCAGACAGCACTTCTAGTTAGTAAGAAACCAATAAAGGAAGGAAGTTTAAATCCCTATTATGTCCCAAATTTCAATGCCTAAAATTAGGTACTGACATAGGACTGGGAGTATCAGCAACTATTATCCTCTTAGACACTTGAAATTTCATCTTTTGGTATGGGCTTATGTTTTTCTCTCAAAGTACAGTTCAAAATGAGGACCTAGTAGCCAAATGCTGAGGCCCTTATCTGGGAGACAATTGAGCCTGAGGCCGAGATGAACCCAGGAGTTTACCAAACACTGAAGCACAAGGCTTGCAAACTGGTAGAACTGTTCAACCAGATAAACACAGCTACAAAAACATGCTACAACAAGAAAGCAAATTGCCTTAAGTTGAAAAGGAAATACAAAAATTCCCCAGAGGGAAAAAAAAATGTATTTAATTTTATTTTTTACAGTCTTTAGTATATGGCAGGGCCCATATTCCTAAATACTTCTTTTTCACCTCTCGTTTACCTGTCTCACATTTTTCCTCTCAACGCCTGTGCAGAAGAAATAAGCTAGAATGCTCCATGCAATCCCTTTTGACAAGCAAAGCTTCTCCTCTGCTTTAACTTTTTGTTAAGCACATGGTTATGCAGCAGCCAGACCTTCTTGACTAATGGAATATCTCCCGGGTCGTATACATGCAAAAGCCTGTGAAACACTTCAGGATGACTATATTAGTACATATGGTGTCTTATGCCACGGGCACAGGAAAAAAATTACTGTGGAGTAAGATGGAGTGTAATCTCATCAGCTGCAAACTACTCCATCATAACTGCCCATGTGCGCACTCCTACTCCATACTAAATTGGGACATAGCTACTCGCACTTCTGTTACAAAGTACTGAGAAAGGGGGGTGGATGGAAGTATCTAAGTGCACAATTACCATAAGGAACTGTCAAGTTGGATGTTCTCCATCCTACCATACCTTAAGCCCGAGTAGCAGCTTTCACATAGCCTGACAATGAGCTTTAAGACCAGTTATTCCTTTTGTGAACATTAATACCTAGAAACAGAAACTTTTAAAGAGCCTTCAGAGTTTCTGACTCAAGAATTGCAGGGCAGAAGTAGCACTGACTGAAGAGCTGGAGGTAGGTAGACTGTGCAGTCTTGTGACCATAATCAGAGTACTGGGTCTGGCTGGCATGGAGTTAATTTTCTTCTTAGCAGCCCATATGGTGCTGTGTTTTGGATTCATGGCTAAAACTGTTGATAACACACCAATGCTTTGGCTCTTGCTGAACAGTGCTTGTACAGCATTGAGGCTTTCTGGTTTTCCCCACTCCAACCCAGCCAGTGAGTAGGCTGGGGGTGGACAAGAGATTGTGAGGGGACACAGCTAGGACAGCTGACCTGAACCAGCCAAGGGGATATTCCATACCATGTAACACCATGCTAAGCAATAAAAACTGAGGTAGAGGAAAAAGAGAGACATTTTGGCTTCCAAGGGCACTGTTGCTTGGAGACTGCCTGGACATCATTCCACTACTGGCTTCCCCTCCTCTTTCTTTCATCTATTAAATTGTCTTTATCTCAACCCATGAGTTTTCTTGCTTTTGTTCTTCCTAGCGTCTCCCCTGTCCTGATGGGGAGTGGTGAAGGGGAAGATGGGTGAGAGGCTGTGGCTGCTGGCCAGGCTTAATCCATCGCAACCACAGTGTGCAGTATTTAAACATATGCTATCCAAGTTGGCAGGATTAAAAGTACCTGCTCTTCCTGGTAAACACATGCCTTGCAGAGAAAGTTTATCAGAAACAAAGTGAAGACCTAAAATCTTTGGATCACTCGCTGGATAACAAAATGGTTGGATGGTTGCACTCAAAGAGTTGTGGTCAACTTCCACTGTCCAAGTGGAGACCAGTGATGAGTGGCATTCCTCAGGGATGAGTATTGGGACCGGCGCTATTTAACATCTTTGTCAGAGACATGGACAGTAGGATTGAGTGCACCCTCAGCAACTTGGCCAATGACACCAAGCTCTGTGGTGCAGTCGACACTCTAGAGGGAAGGAATGCCACCCTGAGGGACCTGGATAAGCTTGAGAGGTGGGCCTGTGCAAACCACTTGAAGTTCAACAAGGCCAAGTGCAAGGTCCTGCACACAGGTCGGGGCAATCCCAAGCACAGACACAGGCTGGGCAGAGAATGGATTGGGAGCAGTCCTGAGGAGAAGGACTTGGGGATCTTGGTTGATGAGAAGCTCAACATGAGCCAGCAGTGCACGCTCACAGCCCAGGCGGCCAACTGTATCCCTGCATCAAAAGAAGCGTGAGCAGCAGGTCAAGGGAGGTGATTTTCTCCCTCTACTCTGCTCTGGTGAGACCCCACCTGGAGTACTGCATCTGGCTCTGGGGCCCGCAACATAAGAAGGACATGGACCTGTTGGAGCAAGTCCAGAGGAGGGCCACCAAGGTGATCAGGGTGCTGGAGCACTTCTCCTATGAAGACAGGCTGAGAGAGTTCGGGTTGTTCAGCCTGGAGAAGAGAAGGCTCCAGGGAGACCTTCGAGCAGCCTTCCAGTACCTGAAGGGGCCTACAAGAGAGCTGGAGGGGGACTTTTTACAAGGGCATGCAGTGATAGGATGAGGGGTAATGGTTTTAAACTGGAAGAGGTTAGATTTAGATTAGATATTAGGAAGAAATTCTTCACAATGAGGGTGATGAGACACTGGAACAGGCTGCCCAGAGAAGCTGTGGATGCCCCCTTCCTGGCTATGTTCATGGTCAGGTTGGATGGGGCTTTGAGCAACCTGGACTGGCGGAAGGTGCCCCTGCCCATGGCAGGGGGGTTGGAACTGGATGACCTTTAAGGTTCCTTCCAACACAAACCATTCTATGATTCTATGATGACATTCTTTTGTATTAACAGCAGAAAAACTGTTCAGGAGACTCCACCTCAGTCATAAAGTCAATATGTATACGTATGCGCGCGTCTGAACACTAGCGGGAGACGGTGTCACGAATTTAAAGGAAACTGTGTTACCTGGCATTATTGTAATCTTGGCATGCAAGACAGGAAGTTGTGAGCTCGGTGGAATCCACCAGATTTACGAAGGCCTTGGGAACCTGCAGTGATAAAGTAAAAATTAATCACATTATATTTGCAATTAAAGATCAGCAAGAAGCGGTAATGAGTTACATCTACAGCTTCACATGTGTTACCTCTCGCCTGGGATTCTGCCTGCATAAAATCAATGATCTAAGTTTTTGCCAATTCTGTCCTGAATCCTACTCCTATGCCTGTCATCTGGAATAACATTGATGATAATTCACAAAGTACTTGTGACCATGACTTCTTGACTGAGACCCAGCAATTCATTTTACATAACTGAAGTGGCAACCAGCCAACTAAACTGAACTCAAATGAACTAGTAACTACCGGTTTTGTGGCAATGTACCAATGCAAAGCTGGGGATGAAATGTCCTGTATAAGCATTCATGCATCCTGCCTCACCTCTCCCCCAAGCAGAAAGCAACTTTCCATTTACCTAATGATATTTCACTGTTACAAGCGCACCTAAACAGATCTGGAAATAATAGTGGAGAGAATCTGAAGAGAATGCCTGAGCAGAATTTCACCTGTACACAACATTGGTTGGAGGTGGTCTGAGAAAAATGAGTGGTTGTGGCCTGATGCAAACGAACTGCAGCAGGGTTACAATACCCTTTAGGCCTTCAATCCAGCAAAACAAAATTCTTGGAAGATGCTATTCAAATACTTCAGATAAACAGCTAACAGTCTGCTTTAGTAGTGATATTCACATCTAGTCTACTATTCTTTAGTAAACTAAGACTCAATGCAGAGCATTTCCCAGAAACTATCCTAGATAAGCAGATAATTCTTGGCTCAGCCTGCTAGAAAACCTTTAGAAATGCTGAGATCTTCAAATGAACACATAATAGGAAAAAAGATCCACTATACATATTTTTAATGGGTGTTTTCCCAGGTCTGTAAAAGTCATCACCAGCTAGTTAGCAGTCTGTACACTGCCTAGGTAGCCCCGCACATTCAGTAATTAGATATCAGTTATTTTCACAAACAGCTCTGCTAAACATAAGTGACTTGCAGACATAGACAGATGTACTCCATTTTTAATAGAAATCACTTTAAAAAACCCCAAACACTGAGTGGAACATCAGCTTGTGTTGCAAAACTAAGCAATTACCCATATGTCCTTTCTGTTTGCATGTATCAGCTTTTTAAAAGCATGAATAAAACACTTTTTGACAATGAATGAAGCCAGTAGATTGAAGTCAATGACATTGGTGTTATAAGTCGCCTAAACAGTGGTACAAGCCCTAGTCCAGTAAGGGAGACTGAAAAAAAATCAGCAAAGGATTCAAGTATCCAAGGCTGGTGAATAAATCTTACCTTTTTATACAAAAAATCCAAGACAGCTTTAAGTTTTTCCAGGTTGTCCAACATGCAGCTCTTCTGTAAGTGAGATGAGAAATGCCATCAAAACTAGTAGAAAAAAACCAAAGTTATCAGTTTGCCAAAAGTCGCAAACCCTGTGTCTTGAGCTGTGTACTGAGGTGTAACCAACAATCACTATATTCTGGATTCAGCCTTAGCCAGCAGCAAGAAAAAAACATGGAACTAGTCTTGTAATTTAACTGCCTATAATTAGACAATTTAACATATAAAAACAAGACAGGGATAGGGAAGTATCTTTAGACTTGAAGATGGAAAAGAACTGTTCTACTAAAGCATCTCAGACTTGGGATCACAAATTAAGTACACATTTACAAATAAATTTTTTTAAAACTGTACCAGGTGCTTACATCACTGGATAGAGTCATTCCAACATCCCAGAAACAGCTACTGCTTTAGTTCCCTATGGCAGAGAGCAGAGCTTGGGAAAGTGTCTTAACCACCTACCTTGACTGCTAAACCACCCCAGGAAAAGCTTACCAGTTGTGTGGAGGCACAGGAACAGCATGGGTTTTCAGCACTAAAAAAAACTGTGATCAGTTTCCAGTCATTTTGGAAGTCCATCAACTGTGAGGAAAAAAAATAATAATTGAAAGGAATAGGACTGTAAGAGACTTATTTGCTATTTGCTTGATGCTGCTTCTTTCCATCAGTATTGCAGCCTGTTGACAGGGTTAATGTTGCTGAACTGCTGAGATTGGGTCACACTAGTGGGATGAAAACTGGAGCAAAAATCTGAGAGCTAGAGTCCTGGTCTGCTGTGCTATGTTAATTAGGCGGTTCTCGCCAATCCTGAAGATCGTTGGTTAGAACCACTGTGTTCCACAAAAATGTATGCTAAATCCATGTACAAACAGTCCGATGGGCTTCCTGTAGAGCGAAGAGTTAGCAGCAGAATCGTCTTGGCAATTACATTTTCCCATTATGTCAAGATGAGTTTACAAAATAACATGCCTCGGGGCTAAGAAGAAAAATGAATGCGTAAAACTCCAGGATGGGATTTACAAAGCACTCAGCCATGAGTGATAATTCAGGCTCTCACCAGCATCAACCACTGACATCAGCCAAAGCATATCTAGGTGTTTACTGTAGTCTTTGAAAATACGATCCTAAAAGGCCAAGAGGAAACTGAAGGGACAAATACTGAGAATTATTGTTTTGGGTTGGCTTCTCAGCCATCAGAAACACTGGCATAGTAACAGAGTGTAGCTAGCAGAGGTCTCACATCCTCAACCAATAGAAAACACACACAGTGGCTTCTCTACCAAGCTCTTCAGTCACTCTGACAAACGTAAACCAGGTGGGATACTTTCAAGAACAAAACACAGTACTTGAAAGGCACAGAACTGATTCTTATTTACAACAGAAAGACCAAAGTCTGTTAACCTCAAGAAACAGCGTTTTCTATTTTGAAGATACCTTTGAATGCTGTCTAAAATATCTAATCATATTTCTCCCTTTTTCTCCTTCAACACCACGCTCTCTGAATTGTCCTGTTCTTTAAACAAACCTGATTCTCTTTCATGAGTTTCACTATTTCTTCAGCTTGGTGCAGTAGGTCTCTGAAAAGCAGAAAGGAAAAGAGAAACTATGAAGGCATCGGTACGGGTAAAGCTTTGGCTGATTTTCACAATTAAATCAAACAACATTTGAGACTTCAGGTGGAAGTAATCTTTTCTATCCTAAGTGCGTTAAGGTTAGACACTTGTGTGTACTACACAGAGAGTCTAAGGTGACTAGCTCATATTCAAGTACCTCATTTTCAGACTTGGGCAGTTAGATGAAAACAGCAGACACAGGTTGGTAGGCACACCTCCAACTCTATTTGAGCCCAAAAATTTGTTTTGCAGTGGTAAAGAGGGAGACTTAATGTTAAGTCAGACCCCAAAACGCACAGTGGGCTTTGTTCCTCCCGCTTCTGAGAGGTGACAGCTGAGCCACAGAGGCAGGCTCTGTCCCTGGAGCGCCTGTACAGCCTCTGCCAGTACTGAACACATTCTGTGTCAAGTGAAGTGCTCCAGCATCAAAGGCTTCCATCTTCCACCTTTCCAGCTGCAAATGAACCGCCCAGCCAAAACACCCTCAGACTTACATGGCTTGACTGTCTGATGACATTCCTTTTGTGCCAGGTGGGGGAGACTGGTGTAGGACCAAGGGATTAAAACTGCTAATGAGAGCTGAATGACATACACAGGTTAGGTGATTTCTGCATAGAGGGACTGCTACTCTGCAGTTTCACTATAAATACAACAGAACTAAAACAGCTGCTTGGTAGGTTTGCTCCTCACCTTCTGAAGAGGAGGTTTGACATCTGAGTTTGCCTCCAGACTCAGGTCAGAAACCTCCATCCCCATCTCCCATGTCAGCCACAGGTACTGTAGGTGGGCTTAAATACAGGCAGCTGTAGAAATGAAGCTACTGGGAAGGGCTACCCAGAGACAGCCTCCTCTGAGAATTTGCCAGGTTTTAAACCTCTTTCACAGGGAAACTGAGGTGACACTAAGACACTAGGAAGAAGATTTGGAGGGGAGGACCCCGGAGCTATCCACTACTCAACTCAGCATTTCAGTGGACCTGAAGGTTTTACTTGCAATGCCCTTCAAGCAAGTCAAGGCTGCTTTCAGAGCCAGCTGGAAGCAGCTGACAGATGATGAATTCACCTGTGTGGAGCATCCATGGCAGCCCTAGTGTAAATCCTGAACACACGGCAGCAGAAAGAGTACTGGACGGGCAAGCTCACACAAGAACTCACTTGGCTAACATGGGCAGCAAGCACGTGCCAGCAGGGACTGTGGCATGGGTAGTAGTACCAGCCCAAAAATCCCTGCTGGGCATGTGAGACTCTTACAGCAATCTGCAGCACCACTTCTTCATCACTATTTGTCTACCCAGACAGTCTCTTTAAAGCCAACACAGATAACCCAGCCTGACTGTACGCATGTGCCCCGAGTACACCATCCCTCCGGCTTCCCTTAGACCCCTACAGTGTGCTTCTGCTGCACCCACTGTGCAGCCCAGCAAAACACAGGAGCTCCTGACAGTGTGCTGTTCAACCCATTTGCTCAAGTTTCAGCATGACAGCAAGACGCACCTGCTAAAGTTTCCACGCTTACTTCAAGGAGGCTCTTTCCTGTGCTATAGAAAGGGAAGAGAAAACAGGAAGCTGCTGTTATTCCGTTTCTCAAAGAAAAATCATATTACAGCACAGCCACAATTTCTTCTAAGCGACACTACTGCTCAGAGTGCCTATTCACAGCAGCTGCTGAATTTAAGAAGGGGGCCTTTCTCTCCCCAAAATTGTCGTGTCATCAGCTACTGCTGAGTAAGAACAGTTTTGGATTTTAATTTTGTGTGTCTCTCTACATTCTCCATGTTGCAGTAATTGTTCTTATGCATACATACAAGCAATGCAGGGACCTCTCTGTGTGCACGTGCATACAAGTGAGCACGGATGTCTGTGCAACCATTTTAAAAAAATTAGTCTTTTGAAGTTTGTCTGTGCAGGGCCAAATCCTCATCTGGAATGCTATGATCCAAAAGTTACACAGACTTGCATCTACAAGGTTTAGCCATATGTTCACACACCGATTAAGATCTGCTAAGGGGGCACAAAAGAAGAAAACGGGATAAGGCTTGTCCATGAAGCACTGGGAATCATTCGAGCAGAGGACAGGGTATCAAGACTCCGGGATTCTTTCTTTGCTTTGATAAATCTCTGCTTTGTGGTCTCTAACTAGTGGATGACGATATTTACTACCTGGGATTCTCATGCACCAATGATTCTTAATCAAGGTTATTGCAACCCTAAGGTAGTTCCATATCTTGCATAAGTACAAAGAATTTCTGTTAATGAAAGATTGGGAAGGATTCATGTCTCAAAATCCTTTATATTTTACATAGGCTTTCTCCTCCTCTCTAGAAACAATAATAAGAATTGCTTGGGTCTAATTCCTGGACTGTGATACTGTATAAATCAGTATCATGACACTTAGCAATGCCAACAATTCATTGTTACCTTTGGAGTAAATCCCCATGATGTACGCCAGATCCTGGTGACTGTGAACAAGCAAGCAATAAGAACAGCATTAAGCAAAGGGTAAATTAGTTTTACATACACTGTTCCCCTACAGTGTTCAACTCCTGTCATAGGTAGTATTGTTTTCTACATACTCTTCTCTGTTGTGTTGCAGTTACTCACAGACTTAAATTATTTTCCCAAGCTTCCTTATTATAGCACATTTGCTTAGTCTGGTAATCCTTTCTTAGTTACTGCTTTCATTAATGAATTTATTACATATGGCTTACACCAACATTTGACTAGTTGAACTCAAATTCAGTCAAATGAAATGCTGTTCTAAACCAAATTTTTCTGGATCTACTCCTTTTCAACAGGGGACATGACCTGAAGTCATTTAGATAATATACATGGATGGTATTCAGCCTGTATGGTGTCTCTCAAAAAAAAACACCCTTAACATAAACAGAAGAACTCTATTATAGATTTCAGAGAGTCCGATGAGGAGACAGTGACAGAGATGTTTTATCTTCTTTTAAGGAATGCCTGCTTTCCTAGGGCATTTATATGTTTTCCTATGGCATCACCCACAAGCAACAAAGACATTAGCGGAAAAAAGACTTTCTCTGAAAGGCCATGCATCTGATATGGGTGAAGCACCTTTGCATTTAGGACAATAATTTTCTTCCAAAGAGGGAGGTACTCACAAGGAGTCCAGGAGTGCTGATTTTCTAATGGACAGCTTTCATCGCAAGGAAAAGTTTGATGTCTTCATGAATACCTCCTCAAATTTGAAAGTTCTTTTGTAATAAGGGAGAATCTACCCTATTTCTTTGCAGTTGTAGCCCCTGCAATGGCTACCAATTTTTGCCCAATGTGCATTTCTACACTTCCTCAAAGCTTGAGAATTGTGGTTAAATGCTTTTAATTGGGCTCCAAATCCATTTCAGATATTTGCTTCCAACTATTAAGATAAGCAAAGACAATCCAAATCTGACTGTATTAGAACCGGCAGGAGAACTTTACCCAGTGATTTATACATCAGAAGTATATCTTTGTGATTCTTCTAGAGCTTCTGCCTTCTAAACAGGAAGCCAGTCTCTACAGAAAACGCTGCAACAGGATGGAAAAATCTATTGCATTTCTCGATAATTTGTTCTAACGGTGATTACCAAAATTGTATTTTTTCCAGTTTTAATTTTCCCAGCTTTTTCTTCCAGTTATTTGATCTGTTGTACTCATTGTTAGGAAAATCCAAGCACTCTAATAAAATATCATGGTTCTCTGCAAGAGCACTGTGATCACATTTCCTGCACAAAGTCAGCTGGCTATTTTTAGGCTCAGGGTATACTGCAACACTGAACAGCAGGTATTTCCAGTCATTTTTCACCAGAAGCCTTTGACTCTTGTGGAAAAATTCAAGTCCTGAACATCGTAACTGTGACCCCAAACAACATCATCAGCTCACCTCATCGTCACCTCATCACAGAGTCAGAATGGAGGAAATGGGTCACATTTAACGCACTTCCTGCTTGTACTTACTCTTTGCAAACTTCCTATTGCAGTGACTGTTTTAATGTCAGCTGGCCTCAGAGCATGAGCTGCAGAAAAGTGAAAGACTTCATGTTAAAAAAAAAAAAGTAGTAATCTTGAAAGAAAATTACATTCACCAGTCTACTAAAACATAGCAAAATTGATTAAGAAGTAAGAACTCTATACTGAGCTTTTCAACCGGCAGTTTTAAATTAGTCAGAGAGGATGAGAAGCTTTGCTGAGGTATTCAGTAAATACTTCGAGTGCTCACATGCACTGAAATGCTCCACCATCAAATAAGAAGAGATCACAAAACACTGCCGTAAATGATTTAAGCAATAGTGGCATCCTCAATTAGCAGCTGAAGAAACTAAGGTAGAAAAGCAATTATGACTAGAACAAAAAGCCAAGGAGTTCATAGAGCCCACTCTCACTTCAGTCACATGCCACACATACACATCCCCCCAAATAGCTAATTTCTCCCTCAGCCCATTCTCAAATAATTTTGGGATGGAAAGCCTCTACAAGGACAATATTAAACACAAACCTGAAGATGAAGGGGTCTCAGGTAACACTGCTTTCTCACATGAAAACTGGAAGCTTCTTAGAGCCTTTGACATAAACAAATAAATATGATTGATTGCTTAGATCTAACAAGGAAATCTGTGGAAGGAGAGATCATATAGGCTCAATTCTCACGCAGTACCAAGCTCTTACTCACATAACAACAATTTTAAAGAACAATTACACCTCAGCTAGAAACACATGTGAACACAGAACTGGACAGCTGCATTTTCAAATCCAGTCTTCCAAAACTGTAAACTTTTTGCTCGATTTTCTTATTGATTGCCAGAGGACTAGGCCTGTACAAACAAAACGTGCTGAACACAACCTGTTACATCCATTGCTGCAAACAGTGAGTACTTAATCTGGAAGATGTCATAAGAAAGCTACTGCAAGCATCTTCACTTGCCAGTGTGCACGTAACGCACACACCGAAAAGCTACAGCTCCAGTATGCAACAGGAAAGGCGGAATGAATCAAGACCATCACCCGTGTTCTCGGTCCTTGGCAACTGGCAAAATATAAAGAACTAAAGAGGAAAAAAAAAAAAAAGAAAAAAGAAAAAGATTCGGGGTAAGAATGCAAGTGATGTTATTCACTCAGCTTGAGAGACAGGTCAGTATCTCAGTACCACTAGGAACATTATTTCATACCCTCCGATGTCCTGAGTGTAGGTATGGCCCAACCTCTAACTCTGTAGAGAGAGATGAAAGACAACCACCTTGGGTGACTTTGCTACAGCTTCACTTATCACCATGACCACGTTTGGCTAGCTGACCACCGCTATTATGTGAAGGTGAAATCCATACTGCGTCAAGGGCCACCACAGTCCCCGCGCACCACCTAGTCCTCAGGTGGAAGGCTTCAATGGTCCACACACTTTGCACCATTATAGTGCAAGCAAGAGTTTAATGTTGTGCTTCTAAAAGAGCAACAGAGCATCTAGGAACAAGTGCTAACCACAATCGATCTACGTACAGTATATGCAACCTAATAACAAACAGTGCTTAGAGAAACCTTTATTTCCTGATTAGGTAGAAACCTTTGTTTCCTGATCTTGCAGCTGCAACATCACGTTGCTGAGTCATTTGCTTTGCATTTGTTCTTTGCAGAATCAAACGGTTTAGAGCACCAAGCTGTATTTTTTATTCTTCTGCAGAGGAAGCAACAGCCACAGAGGTATTAAAAAGAGGAAAGAAAGGTAAATCTGTGCTCATACTTTACCTTTAGTTTTCCCTGTTCTTCCAGATCATCTGCATTACCTTAAAAACATTAAAAGAATGAATTGTGCTGGTTTTTTACCTTAGAAAAATACTTCAAAAGACTTAATATACACCTAAACCCACAGGATTCTGAGAGGAGCAACGCTTCTCCTCTGCTGCACTTTCCAAAGGTGGGGCTATTTTCTTAGTTTTTGCTATACTAGAATAAGCTTCTAGTTGTTATAAGCAGGTGAGATCTGTTGAAATTACTGGAATACAATGAAGTCATACACACAGGTGATGGACTGCTTGTGCTCCTCTACCAACCTCATCCTCCACAGGCTTTTTCTACCCATTTTCATCTTCAGCACATTTCGTAGATAGTTGTAGTCTTATCCTGTACGAATTTAGAGTAATTTGAACATGTACAAGGTGAAACTCCTTAGAAAGGAGCAATTCATGTTAATCTACACCTTCCACAGTCAGAGAGCAACATCACACTGTTGTGAGTTTGCCACAGTGATACAGAAACAGCTGCAATTTCTTCTCTTAGCACAGAGCATTGTCAGATGAAATAGCTTGTGGAGCCAGAAGTCAGGCCTGTAGCTATTTCAGTAAACATCGTTCTCTTTCCTTGAATATATACTTGGATTTCTAGGCACAGATTCTGGTTTATCCTGAAATCTCCACAAAGGTAACCACCAAGTCTGGGTCTGGATCCTCAGCTGAACTTCAAAGCATGCTTACAGCTGTCCCTGCTTGCCACACTGAAGCCTCAGGAAGTCTCATAACAAGTCTTTCTGTGCTTAGAATAATTGGCCTTTAACATACAGGAGCTACTTCTGGACTATTTAGTCCTACTGCATACTTTTGCTTGTAAACCTTTCTTTCCACATAAAAGACAGGAAATGCAGAGCCAGCTCAGCCCAGCAGGTGAGATATGCTTGGGCATAGGACAGCCAGCAGCGCTCACGCTGCAAGGAGGTGACGCACAAGCAGGCGGCTCTGGGCACCCCCTGTAGACATGAGTACCAGTGCACACAGCGGTCAGCAGTGTGGGAGAAAGCCACTGCTGCTGCCCATGACCACCTCAGCCTGTCTCATGAGCCACACTACATGACCATCTTCAATAACCATCAGCAACTTGCATGTATTTGGGTTTCAGCCATAAGCTATTTGCAAACTTATATTATTTTTACCGTACTTTGTAGAAAGTTAAGACAGTCACTGCCTGGCTTTTGCATGACATTTTATTTAAGATTTGTGCTTGTTCAATCCCTGTTTTTAGATGATGCTTTACTCAGGATGATAACCAGAACCCCAGGTCTGTTGTTTGAGATACTGGAGGAATGCAGAATGAGGGATTCATGTGCATCACGCAAATCTGTTGTAGAAACTCAGTATCTTTGAGATTTTTAACACCAATTTCAACTATATTTGAGAACAGATCCAGAGGTTACACTGAAGGAGAAAGAGGGTCCGATCCCAGTTTCCAGGACTTGGTGGGGGGGAAAGAGTTGGGGGCAGGTTGGCAAGCAGGGAACGGTCTCTTTAATTTTTCAAAGATTTAAGGACGGCCATTCTGTGTCAGACTGAAGGTCCATCTAATCTGGGATTCTGCCTCTGACAACATCCAAATGCAGATGCTTAGGGAAAGAGTAAGGAAAATACAGTTATACTTCCATGCTTTATCCTCCCAACTATCTGTGCTGTTGGTCTCCCCGAGCAAGCAATTACTTAATGTTGAAGAACTCCAAGACTTTTCTTCCATGAATTCGCCTGTTTGTTTTTCTCTTTCACGCTTTTAGCTTCCTCTCAACTCTTCTGCCAAAGGTGCTTCATCATTTAATTACGGGTTGAAAAAAAGTACTTTCTCATTTGTTAATAACTTGATCTGTTTCCTTCTTGTTCTTGTAAAGGGCAGTCATTCCCCTGTTTCCAAAAAATTTATCATTTTACGTATGTCTGTATGTCTTTGTCATATACCCATCCATCTTTCTTCCAGGCTAAGGAGTCAGTCTGTTTGATCTTATGTGGAAGTTGTTTCCTAAGTCTGAGCGCTCTTCCCCTTTATCCTCCTCCTAGGTTTTCCACATCTTTTTTTGAGATTAAAAGTGTAGACAACTCTCAAGGCACAGGTGAACTATGGATCTATACACAGCAGCAGCAATGTGTTTTCTGTGCTGTTCTCTCTCTGACTCCTGAAATTGATTGTCTCTGACTGTTGCTAACACTGAGCTGATGTCTTCAGACAGCTATGTTCTGTGACCAAGCACTATCTAATTTAGAGTTCACCATAGTGTACGCATAGCTAAGGTAAGTTTTCCCCATACATATTTCTTTTAAGTTTTCATTCTGAGCATCCTGAATAGTTTTGCATCAGCAAGCTAGCATGCCCCCTTATCCAGATCACTTCTGAATACGTGGAGAGCGCGCATCCCAGTGCAGATCAATTTGAGCCTCTGCAGGTTCACTCTCCTCTCTTCTCACAGTTTGAGAATTTGCAACCCGATTCTGCAGTCCCCAGCTTTTAACCAAGGGCCCCCAAAAGTGCTCTTGCCCCTAGACTGTGACAGTTTGCTTCCTTAGGAGCTCTTGCTCAAAAGAAGTGTGGAAATCCAAATACACCCCAGCTGAGTAATCAACCCATAGGCATGTGCCCATTTGTTGTGGATTTTCTTCATCAATTCCACAGGGAAGCTCCCATGTTATATCATATTTACCTCCAGTCAGTTCAATCTGTTCTTTACACTGCTATCACAAATTTGCCTAGTACAAAGTCAACATTACTGCTTTTGTACAACTACTACTGCAGTTCCCCAGATCCTCCAAAAAAGGAACCCATTATAAAAACGGGTTTCGCATTTGCCATCTTCCATTCCTGACACCAACCTTGACTCAAGAAATAGTTTGCACCACAGTTAATATGTGGACATGTTCATATAACCGATTGACTCACTGCCTTGGGTGGATATTGTCTAATCCTGGCAGGTTTTTTTACTATTTGATATCAACTTGTTCAAGGATTTGACTGTTCCCCAACTTGCCCTCTGCACTGAAAGGTATCGAGGCTTTTTTTAACCTCTTGTGCAGAAGAGACCAAAGAAAAAAAAGAAATTAATTTAGCTTTTCTGTTGGGCTTCAGCTTTCTTTTAAACACCAGTCAGCCCTACAGACTCCCTGTTTCAGATGTATTTGAAAAAGAATTTATTCATTTTTATTCCCTCAACAAAGATTCATTGTTTCCCCTCAGATTAATTTTTGGCTTGGCTGATTAAATTTTAACCTACCAGAGAATATATTCTTTAGTTTTCTTTGGATTTATGCTTTACATAAGATGATTTTTTTAAACTCCTGCTGCTCCCAATACTATAGTTACTCCCTTACTCTATCATTTAATAATTCTAGCTTGTATTTTTAATTTTCTCAACACCACAAAATAGTATTTTTCTGACAATTTTCCCAAAACTTGGGAGAAAGATTCTACTTCTTCCTCTCATAGTTAACCTGTTTCAGCTAATAATTCTTACAGACTATCAATTAACATTTTTTCCTGAATCAAGTTTTCACAGGAACTCCGGTCACCATGCATCTTTTCCCCCTAAATTAAAAAGCTCAAATGTGATAATTTCTGCTGTTTATTTTAGGAACCAAAACCTCCTAACGGTTAGTTATTTATCAGAGCACGTTACAATCTTCTGACAGTACTTATCCTCATAGCCTAATGGTCTGATAAAGCATTATTATTATTTATCATTACTTTCTTACAGGCAGAGAGCTGAAGCGCAGAGCCAATAAGGCCAAAACATACACAGCATTTTCAGTACCAGAGCACCTACAAAACTGACATATGGCACCAAATGTGGACTTCACAGACCCACTATAGGGAACAAAGGCTGCTCCCTACCCTGAAATTTGCAGAAATCTAAACAACGATGCCCTGAGTGCCACGGTACTGCCCAACCCATTCACACAATCTTCTATCACTGAAGACAGGATGATCATAGATATTAATTCAGAGGAACACCTCTGTCCTTTGCAAATTTCTGCACCATTTTGGCACACTTCTCACTGTTAATCTAATTATATTTTTCTCATCAGAAATCAGAATCTAATTATATTTTTCTCATCATTATATTTTTCTCATCAGAAAGCCTTAGTTCCTGCCTAAAATGCGGTTCATCTCCAGAACTGTGCAAACTAATGCATGTATCTTTATCAGAAATGATCAAACATACCCCAAATTACATGCAAGATCACAGTTTTACTTACAGATTTTCTTCATCCTGCTTCTAAAACTCCTGCTATACACCCACCTCGTAACAACTAAAAATATAGGTTCCTAAATACTTGAATTTTCAAAGGGCCTTTCAAAAACTTACCTTCTGAGGAGAGCAACCAAAGGAACAACAGGCCTAACAATAGCTTCATGATAAATGCCTCTATGAATTGATAATCTTCGAGTGCTGTCTGTTAGACACTAAGGCTTTTTCCTCCTTTATATTTTAAAAAGTTGTTAACTCAGCAGCCATAAAATTTATTAGCCTCTTTACCTTTGGAAAGCAAAGTGACAATGGTATCTTATTTCAAAGACACATGCAACTCCAGTTTATAAACTGCCCCATCTAAGGGTCAAACGAGTACAGAAGTGGCACAGCTTCTCTTGCTTTTCAGGGGGACTCTCAGCAAATACGATGGCCTAGATCACGCCAGTCAGCTTCCAGCAGGTCAAGGCTCTTCCAAGCAGTACATAACACATTAATTTGACATTAGCCTGTCTCTACCAGGCAGGGAAGGAGCCTCTGTTCATGAGGCAACAAGGGCAACCGAGCCCTACATAATAGCCTACAGCCACCCCAAGAGGAAGGTTGCACTCATCCTTGTCTCCCTCTCTGCCTCTCCTCCTTCCTTGCCTTCAACCAGGCTCATGCTGTGCCTATCTCTCTTCCACTACCTCCAGAACCACCAGGTCCTTCCCCAAGCTGATTTGACTCACTGAAACTTCAAAAACCTAAGTTTAACTGGCTGCCAGACGGGTGTGAAGAACATCGGAGACGGCACAGAAGAGTGTGGGAGGGTTGTAATCTGAGCGAGGAGAGCGAGCCTCCGCCCAGAGCAGCGGCGAGCTGTGGTGTAGGGCAGCCCTGCCTTGTGCTGTGAAACTCTGACCTAAAGGGAGACCACGAGGGATGTGTCACCCGAGACCATAAAGTTCCCAATAGTGGGAGAAGAAGCAGAAAGGCGCTGAGGGAAGCAACACAAACCTTTAAGTACCACCAGTCCTGGCAGCAGGCACATTAAAGACCATCTCTCCAGCTTCAGCCCAGGGGATGTGGGCAGTTCTTCTGGTGAATTTTCCTTCACTGGAGTATGCCTCACCAGTACTTGTTGAGACAGAGCACTGGTGGGGAAGCAGGATCAATAACTCTGTCCTCATTCTGCCCAGGTCTCCAAATCCCCAGCTATGATGCTATCGCAGTAGCCTGGTCATTTCTGCAGATTCATAGAGCGTGCAGAAATGCCAGTTAGACTGTGGTACTACACTCCCCAGCAAGACTCTGCTATACCTCAATTACAGCGTCAGCGTCAAACCTCCTGTCCTTGCACAAAGCACTGGAGTGCCCTCTGGTCTCTTCCAAGCCTGTTGACACCCAGATAGAGCCCCTACATGAATAATGGGAGGCTGCTTAAATAAATAGCTTAAAATGCTTAAATAAGCCACTGACACACTCGTCTCAGGCAGCCTAACCCATCCTTCAAAGGGCTGTTTATTTTGGCTTTCTGTTGTTTCATAACTGAAATTTTACATTCTTTGAAGGAATGCGTTGGAGGTTGATCTTATGCCTGCTTCGCTTTTCAAAAAAACGGGAATGTAATATCAATTCTGAACACGAACAGCTATTGTTCAGTGACATGCAAGAAGGAATCTGCACATTTAGGGGAAAACACTCCTTCACCCCCTGAGCCTCCAACCTCATTCCAGCACAAAAGTACCATAGACCTCACCAGCACAAGCAGCTACTCACCTCAGACACGGCAGCATGTTCCAGTCTGAGAGGGATGAGCTCGTTCCACTTGACGGTCTCACATCCTGAAACACAGTTTGACACCTAGCCTCTTTTGACCAGTAAGATAACGAAAAATTTGAAGCTTCCTCCCTGTCAGGGCACCACACCAGCCAACAGCTCCCCTGGCTGGGCTGAGCTGAGCTGAAATGGAGATTCTGGGCCTGTGGGCAAGGCAAGGGAGGCCCCAGGTGAGGCCATTATTACCTGTCAGTCAAGGCGGCATTGCACACTCAGCATGGGCGGGAGTTACCTGTGGTGGGTTTTGTCATTCCATACAAGGGGTAGTGGCTGCTTCACTCCTCAACAGAAAGCTCTCATTATCAACAAGTCTGAGAAACAGGCTTCTTAATGAGCTGGAAATATTTAAGATCCCAGAAAGTCTCTTCCTCACTGTACACCAAGCAAAGCACAGAAGGGAGATAGCATTAATTCATACATTTGCCATAAAACACAGCTCCAAGAGCAAGAGTTTAGCCTTTAGACTCTCTGGCATGCTCCAGCAGGGAAACAGCATTAACTGGAAGGCTTGTAAATCTTCTGTAAACACTCCTTCCCACCACTCCAGCATCAAAATAGCTCCTAGATTGAATAGCAAATAACAGGTGGCAGCAAAGATCAAAGAAGTTTGCAAAAGGGAGAAGAGAGAATTTTCTCTTAGATGTAGAAGGTGTCAGAGACAAATTAAAGCTTTTGCATTACTGCAAGGGCAAAGCTGCATCCCACAAAAGGTATGGAGAGCCCCAGACCATAAGTCAACCCTCAGCTGATGGTATTTAAGAATACTCCAAGGAATTGCAGCCATGTAACTAATTACCTAAGGATCAACACAGAGCATCTTGTGCCTTCCCTAAAGCACCTGCTGCTGCTCAGGGGGGACAAGGTGCTAGCTGGACCTTGTGGCTCACCCTGCATGCATTATGCAAGTCTTCTTGGCACCTGCCCTGGATGGAGGAGGCTGACAACACAAGTGACACGGAAGAGCTTTGAGTGGAAGATGGTGCTGAGGAGCAGAAGTTTTGTGCCTTGGTACATTCTCAAGCAAATGACCTGGTTCACAACAGTGTGTTAACACCATGAAAACAAGAGTCAGATCCCAGTTACAGCTTTAAAGTAAGCAACTTCCAAAAGATACATATGCTCTAAAACATACCAGCTAAACTTCTTGGCCCATTGCTACATTTTTAGGTGGCTTATAATATACATAGAGCCTCACCTCTCATACCTGGTATGGGAGCTATAGCTGGGAAAGCCAAGGGATTTTTCTGCCTTGTGTGTTTCCTTATCTGCTCATTCAAATAAGAGGTTTTTTCCTGCATTCCTTTTACTGACTGAGTAATGAAAACCAGAAACTCTGACAACCTACCTATGTTCTCACATATAGGACCAGTGTTTTAAAATGCAAAGTAATGAATCTATGGCTGCACATTAGAAGAACAATAAAAAACCCACCAACAAACAAAAACCAGACACAAACCCCTATAGCATTCAACCACTCACAATTAAACCCAAGATGTTTGTCACCACAGACAGAGCCTTTTACTGAGTAAGTTAGGGAAGCAGCTCGCTCGGCTGCTAACAAGCAGAGGCCATATATCAGAGGGTAATGTAATTGCATCCACAAAACTATCATATTGCACCAGCATAGCAGAGGACTTGTGGAAATACAGACTGATTCTCCATTTCATTTGAAGGTACAGTCTGTCTGTGACTTCTGAGTGCTTCTCCTACTGCCTAGACAAGAACTTAGATCTGAATTTTTTATTTAGGAAGCATGTCCCTGAATTGTTCCATCTACAAGACCCCCCCCATCCATAATGGGTAGAACATTATAGTGCTGTGAACCCGTTAGGAGTAAGTCATATACAAGTGTGAGACATTTCACGTTTCCTCTGATGCTGTGCCATTGCCTCCTGTCACTGCGCTTCACGTACTGCTGGTAAATTTAGTGCACACTCTGCGCCGAAACAGCAGATCTGCCTGCACAGGAGAGTTCACGCATGCAGCCGTGGGTGAGGAGAGAAAGTGAGGCCAAGGGCAGCCAGGGACATGAATCACAGGGCAGCAATTCTGCAGCAGCAGGCAGGAGAGCTGCACAGCCTAAAGGAGGCTGCTACCACCTGCTGGAGAGAATGCAAGTGCTCAAAGGAAAAAGAAAAACAAACCCAAACGTTAATTTAGCCGTTTCAGGCAGGAGTTGGAAAGCACTGCTCTGCGTATGGTCAGGTTACTGAAAGCGGGCGAAAGGCCCTATAATACTTGGTGCCTTCCTTAAACAGACCCCAAGCTTCTGGAGTTTCAGACGAGGAGGATCTAAGTTGTTTCTAAAATGGCTTTCAAAAAGAAAAACCTGTAAAAACAAATGCAAACAGAAAGCCTCAAACAAACACACTTCTTTAAAGCAAATTTTTCTAAGCTCAGCACATGACTGGGAGCACTGGACTCTTCACTTGGCTATTTGGAATTGCCGGAGCTGCTATAGAGACCTGAGCTGTGGCAATAAACAAGTAACTAAGCAAGGCCACTGCTGAAGTTATACCCATGTTTTAGATGAGCTATGAAGCAGCAGCCTCCTGCAGCAGCTGAAGGCAGCGATATTACAATGAAACCTCAGATCCAACGTTAGTAAGTGAATGAAACTCAAAATTTCTTTCTTGTGCCTGCTGGAGGGCACCACCTCCCACATAGATTGTTTGATTGCCTGGCAAGGGCAGAAGCCCTTTAGCCACTGACCTGAGGCTGGCACCAAAGTAAAGCACAAAGTCTGTCTCCAGAGGCTGTGCTCAGCACTGCCGGGAGGCTGGTGGTACCCCAGCCTGCCTTTGCGGCTTGAACAGCTGGCAGAGGTCCCTCATGCCCCATCATCTGTCACAAAAATGTGGTGCGCCCTCACAGCAAAGCTGGATCTGCTCCTCACTGCCTTTTCTAGCAGCTTCTGCATATTTGATATAGGCGAGCTGCAGATCATCCTGTAGGCTGAAATTCCCCCTGCTCCACAGGGGCAGAGGCCCTGGGGCTGTGGGAAGGAAAGGGGGGTCCTCCTGCTAGTCGTTGCCCTTCTGTAGGCCAGCTGAAGCCTGATGACGGCTGCAAGCCAGCTGAGGCCTCTGAACACCCAGGGAACAGCAGAAGTCAAGATTTAAAGATCTTCTGCTAAAGTCTCTTTACTGACTTTTCTGTAGTGTGAGGATTTGTTTCTGTCTGTAAGCAGCAAGAAGCTGGCAGCCAGATACTTCCCATGGTCTCATCTTCAGCTGGCCCCTCAGTTATCAGATCAGGAGATAATGCTCATTTCTGTCACAGTCTTGGGAGAGTCCACCAGCGCTACCACAGCCTTGAGAGAGCAGCACTGGCAGGAAGACAGATAGCGAAGGGAAACAGTCTGCCTGCCTCTGATAGAACGGTGATGGCATTTTAGAGTAGGGACCATAAAATGTACGCTTTCTTCCTGTGAGTTTCTGGGTGAGTTCATTGATGCTCACATCCAAAGTACCTAATTCTCAAAGATTTGCATGGAAATCAGGCACCTAAATAAACACCTCTGTGAACTGAAGCCATAGTCTCAAAGCACTGTGGTTCTCTGTAAAATGGAAACACTGGTATTGCCTTTCTCTCATTCCTTTCCCTTAAGTTATAAAACTCCCAAAGCAGTGCCAGATTTTTGCTGTTTGTATTCACGCCACAAAGGGGCTCTGTTTTCAGCCACCACTGTAATTGCAGCCACGGTGTGCGAAGTTCCTGACTGTCCTGTGCTCTGTGAAGCTCTTCCCACATGAAGGTACAACACACAGACTCCGTGGGGTCAGCCTGCCTCGGTGCCACAGTGTCCCAGACTTGCTAGTCTATCTACCCACACCCCAAAACCCCTCTGTTTACCTGACTCCCTCGCAGAAGTTTGTTTCTCAGCCTGCCTCTACATGTCAGAAAATGTATCCCTTTGACCTCAATGAGCCAGCCCCAGCTGTGCTATGTTCCTTTTGCATCATTAATACTTGAGCTATCCTTGAAAAAGAGAAGACTACCGAGTGGTAGCATAGTGGATGAGATGGGGAGAATGGGTAAGGCTGCTTTTCCTCGTAAGGGGTGAGGCCCTGTGACTCTTCCGGCTGCAGTTATACCAAGCACTTACAGACCTTTACACTCCAAGGTCCTCGAGGTTGATCAGTTTTTGCCCATATCCAGCAGAAACACCCGGAGGCAGGAGCTTATGGCTCAGCATGCTCTCTTTACATACTTTACACACCGCAGAATTGTGGCAAACATGTCCTCCCACCATAGTGTTCACCACCTATGAGATGCTCTGAGCTGCTCTCACCTGTTTTGTGGCTAAAAGAGCTGAGCAAGGGCAGTCCAGGTGCTCTGTGTCTTCTTGCTCACCAGTTCTTTCACCCGGTGAGTGGAATTGCGTTGGGGCAAGCCTGAGGGTAACAGATACAGTGCTCAGAGAAGTGGGTTAGGAGGCCCTTGGACACAGGCACGCGTATTTTACTAAGGCACCGTGCAAGGGCAAGCAGCTAAAGCCTTCACTAACTGTGAAGAAGTGCTTACAGAAGCTAAATTTCCTATTGTGAGGCAAAGAAATCACAAGGGAACAACAAGCAAACACCATGAAGTCAATCTTACACCCAAAGTCACACACGCCTCAGCACTCCAGAAAGGGGAGCGGCTCACCGGGCATAAAATAAATAGGAGGGGTGAGCATACAGAAACTGTAGAAGCCAGACTGGACTAGAAATATTTACAGTGTAGGGCAGAAAGGAATATCACTACTCTGCCTGGAGCACGTGGCCAGTTGGCCTGAATGACAGTTTGCGTTTGGAGGGTCACGTTTCTTTTGCCAGCTGTAGCTCTCGCAGGTGCCACCAGAGGACACCAAATTCCTACGTTTTCACTCCTGAACAGAACGTGTACCCGGAGCCTTCGGCTGGGAGCAGGGAAAAAATGCAATGGCAGCGAAGCTGTAGCTCCACTCCTTAGGAAGGGAAGCCCAGGCCAGGAGATTCTTGATGAGACCCGTGGTTGTCCAGGTCTACAACCACACAACAGTAGCTCCGGCTCCTCCTTTGCAGTCAGGAGCCGATTTTGAACTTGCGTATTCTCAGTGACTGCACACTTTGAGGACCAGTAATAATACAGAAAATATCAGTGATTCAAACCAACGCTAGATGATCTGAGACCAAAAGCCACTGCCAGCTGAACAGATGCTCTTATTCCACATTTCCACTGAAAGAGCCTTCCAAAATTCACAGCTTTGCCAGGCTTCATCCTGACATTTCAGCTGAATATTGCAAGAATGCCATCAAGTGCTAGAGGCCTTTGTTTTCAAGACAGAAAGGCTGGGCTCTGGAGCCAGCTATGGGTGCAGGCATGGGCCTGTGCATAGGATTTTCTGAACAATTAATCTGTACATTATTATTTCAAGTGATCTCAATAAATTGCAAAAGCTGCTCAGAATCAACTGGATAAAATTCAATAAAAACACAGCAAAGTACTATGATTGGGAAGGAGAAATTAAGTGCACAAATGAGCGACTTGGAATAATTGGATAAGCAGCTACACAAAAGGATCTGGAGGAATTAGAATGGATCATATGAGTCAACGGCATGCTGCTGTTGCAACAAAAACGTGTATTTTGAGATATGTTAATGGACTGTCCTAAGTATGCCACAGAAGGACATTATTATGCTTTATCCCAAAAGAGGGCTCACTGACGCTAAACGTTGTGCCAAACTTGGGGCACCAGCGCTTTCAGAAAGATGGAGTTTAGAGCAGACCAGCCAGCCCAACAAGAAGCTTAAGAAACCCTGAGGAAACCTGAATAGACTCCGGGAACTTTTTCCAGGAGAGAGGAGAGCGAGGATGACCGTCCTGAACGCAGGGGGCTCTTCTAGACATCAGCAATTATCATGCATCTGTTTTCCCTGGCAGCTCAGAAGAAAGATGTGCAGAGGGGTCCCAGATCAGTGTGGAACAAAGACAGACACCAAACCCGGGGCTAGTTTGGATTTCATCTCAACAGGCATCTCTGTTTTCCTTAAGTAAGAGGGAAGGCATGCAGGTGGGGGATGGGAGGGGTCACGAGTTTTGATGTGACTGTCAGTGATAAACTGGAAACTTGCTTTCGGGTGAGGAATGGTCCTTTTAACACAACAAAGTGGCACACCCAGGAGTGCATACACAGACCACACCTACTCGAGCCAGATTCTACAGGGTTGTTTGTACAGCAAGCAAAGGAGAAAATAAAGATTGGGGATGGAGTTTCCTTTTTGCCCATTCCTCCCCCGGGTCAACCTGACCTTATGAATAGTACGGCAAGGCTGTTCACATAGTACTGCTTTCTGCAGCTCCTGGGGACCTTCGTGGTCTGGCTAGTCTTACAGCTGCTGTTACATTCCTGCTCCTTAGACTCTGGTTTCCGCCAAGCACCTAAACAAATTTGCGCACATCCCCATTCAGCGAGGGCCTTAAGCACATGCTTAAATTTAAGCATGAGCTTCAAACGAGGTTTGTGTTCAACGACCTCTGCAAACGAGGCCTCAACCTTGAAAAACACAGATAAAACAACTTTCTGTTCTAGCTAAGTTCAGACACTTCCCTCAGACTCCTTCAAGTTGAGTCTACCCCTTCTCTGACACTGAAATACATGCCTTGCATAAGAAGACTCTCTTGCTTCCTCTCTGCTGTAACTCATCAGCTCTTCCCTGCTCCAGGGCACGTACCTCTAGGGACAGATGAGATCTATTCCTGTTTGTTACTATGCAGAGCTAGATCTCAGCAGCAGCGATAAAGGCCCTTGCACATCCTAGCTTGCTTTCTGATACTTCCCTTTTCTCTGGAATTCGTACTTCTCACCCGCCCTCGCTCCCTTCCCCCTTCCCCATTTGCTCATACTTCTGGAAAGATGACTGAAGGCTAACTAATGAGTAAGACACTGCTGCACGTCATCGCCTGTCTGCTGCAAGAAGGGGTGAACAAGTTCGTTTGTCCACAGGTTAAAGTGAGGTTGCCATCCAAACAAGGAGCATGTAATTGGGAGACCAAGCAGTGGGAAACCTGCCCTCTCTTCTCTCTCGTCCAGAGCGTTTAATTTCTCTTGTTTTCTTCATTGCGTACACCACTTTATGCCTGCACAGCATCTTTCAAGCAAGGATCTCAAAGGGCTTCACAGACCTTAATTAAACCTCATAAATCCCTAATTGATAGATGAAAATTCTGAGTCACAAAAAGGTGAAGTGATGTGCTCATGGTGAAACAGTGAGTCAGTTGCAGAGCTTGGAGCAGGGCTGTGGTGATCCCAGTCCGGTACTCAGCATCTTCCCCACTTGCCAGACTTTACGGAAGACATAGATCTGCTTGGAGAGAGAGTTCAACAGCTGCCTGACGCAGCTCCCAATGGCCATTCAATCACCATCAGGAAACAAACATCAATGGCATTTGGTACTGAGTACCCAGAACCGGCTAAGAGTGGAGGCCGGGTTGCAGGAGTACTGTATAAACCAGGAAGATCCCTAACCACCCTGCCACCCAATGGCTGTGACCCCAAAGTCTGCCTGCGGCCCAGGGCCTTGTTTGTGGCCGTTTCCAAATCCCCAGGCAGCAGCCACAGGACAAGGCCAGTCCCTTCACCCTCCCAAATGGCAGCCTGGCAGTGGGAGGGTCTTCATGCCCTGAGAAGTGCCTGTAGGAGCAATGTTGGAGCCAGCTTCAGGTTGGCACAAGGGCCCACCATGGACCCACAGGGCCACAGTGCGGCCTGCGCCCTGGGGACCCAGACCACACACCCGAGCCAGCTTCTGGCTGTCAGGTGGCCCTGGGCAAGTCCCTTTTCTCCTCCGTTTCCCTCTCCAGCTTTATTTTCGTGTCCATAGCGCGTAGGCTCGGCAGGGCAGGGACCCTCCCAGCTGGGCGTTTGCGCGGTGCGGCCCTGGCCAGGCCCAGCCGCGCTGGCAGGATGGCACAGCCCTGCCTGCCCAGCCCTGCCGCCCATCCCACCTCGGTGCCGGGGAGCCTGTCCCTCTCGGTGGACATCGTCACAGTCTGCTTTCCAATTATAGTATTTCAGGGCTGCGACCGTGTTTAATTGTCTGAGTTTTATAAACACTAAATGGCCTTGGCTGACGCCCGAGTTAATGATCCCCTACAGAAGCGACTTTGGCCAGCCGGCTCCCAGCCGGGCCCTCGCCACGCCCGCCAGAAAGGGTCAATTAAAAAAAGACCGGAGAGGATAAAAACACAGAAACGCGACTCAAAAGATGATGCTGCATCTGAGGAAATGACACATAACTCCCTCCTGTCTGCAAGTGATATGTGATGCCGCCACCGAGCTGGGTTTTCCTGAAGGCACCAAAGAGTGGCGGCTCTGCTCCTCAAACCCACCTGCATGCAAGATGCCCACACCTAAGCACCCCTTCCCGCTGTCCCGGCGACCGCCCGGACGAGGGCCTGACAACGGCAGAAGACCTGTAGCAGCGCAAGCAGTTCGATTCACCTACCGTGTCAAACCTATGTTCCTTTCCTTCAGGTTTTCCCACTGTTAATATCAACAAAGAAAAAAACCCAACACAACCCACCTCAAAAATGCAAACAGAATGAAAAACGCCACAAGAGTACATAGCCAAGGCTTTTATGTTAATGCAAGAGTTGCTGACAGCATCAAAACAAAGGAAAAATCTCTGGGTCAAATTTGCAACTGATGTAAATAAGCCTATTGAGTTTCAGTGAAGAGCGTTGACTTTCATACCATACGTATATAGGTACGCTCCCCTCATCCCCCTCTGCTAATGCATCCCTGCTCAGTGGCACGAAGGACACTGGAAGGGGAGCAGATGACACTCTGGTAGAATTTGTACATATGCACCACTAAAGCTCGGCATTTCTATTTCCAGAAAAAAAAAAAAAAAAACAACCCGGGCGAGCACACAGCTGCAAGGCGGCCTGGGTAATTGTGCAATGCTGGGAACTCTTAGGTAGTTAATAATTATACACAACCTTCGGTCTAGTTCCTAACAACACCCCTAGGCGTGTCGCTCTTACAGAATAAGGGCACACGCCCTGCTGTGTCTCCTTGCTTAACAGGAACACAAAGTACAGTAGTAGGAGGTGTTTCCTTGAACTCTGAACAATTGGACATTTAAGGATTAATTACTGTTAAGGAGCTTTGGACTGGCAAACACACTAACTCAGCTCTTGGCTGCGTCTCCCAGCCAAGTTCTCTCAGTCATCCTAATTAGACATTCTGATAGCATCTTTAATTACATGATCTCACATGCTATTTTTTTTTACTTTTTTTTTTCTTTTTACACCAAACCCCTGTCTCATGCAGCATGCCGAGCACGCAAAGCACAGAGGAGTGAACTGGTGGCAAGGAAGGCACCCGGCTGGGAGTCGCTCTCCCCTGACTCGCTTGGTGCAGCAGCGACACCACGCACTGTTGGGACCTGAGGCGGTTGGGACCCAAGCTCCCCGCGCTGCTGAAAACACCCCGGGTCTTTCACAAGAGGGAGGAAAGCGCCGAGCGTGCCACAGCTCCCTCGCTGCTGTGGGCAAGACGGGACATATACTGTATTTGTCAGTATTGACTGCAGCCCGGCTGGAATAATCCTGTGCCGAGCGGTTTCCCGCGCCAGACACAGCGAGTGCGTGTGTGTGCACATGTATATACACATGCGCTCTGCTGTACACACCTTGATCTTGTTGAAACAACAGGAGGAGCATAGTGCGTGTTATTAATGTTTTTTACCTTTGTAAACACTGTATCGCTGGGGCGACGCTCCTGCGTCCCAACTTGCAGCACCCAGCGGTGCTGCTGGCTTGGCGCCCTCCCATCCCCCTTGCCCCAGTGCCTGCCAACAGCTGCCCAAGCTGCTTCACGTTCAAGCTGGTCCTGTTGGTCTGCAACATCCTTCGTAGGATGGGACCTGGCTACGTCCAAGAGTCACTAACCCGATGTTGCCTTGGCATCTATGCGTTGCCGTTTGCCGCCCACCCTACCGCAGCGCCCCCACTTCCCGTGGATGCAGGGCGTTTTGGGTGATGTGCTGTCAACTGAAACACTGGTCTGCTGAGCTGGAAACTCAGTATACCCTGAGGTCAGCTGAGGTTCACTAAGCTGAGGAACTCCTTAACGGTATAGTTAGAAAAGCCAGCTCCCTTTGTCCATGTGAGCAGCGCAGGGATGGATGGGCGAGTTCTCAATGGGACCCTTTTCTAAATGGTGGACCCCCAACCTTGTGTGAACATTGGGGCAAGGAGGCAGCCTCAGCCTCCGTGCTTTCTACAGCGCCAGCCTGCTCCCTGGAAGTGGCTCCAAGATCCACCCCTGCCTCTACCTGCCAGCAGAACTGGTTGGCCTCAGCAGGGAGGGTGCACAGCACGCGTGCTTGCAGCTTGCACCACGCTCCCGCAGCTGGCGAGCCTGGCACATGCCCCGGCAGGGTCTCTGCCCAGACCTCCTCTAGGGTCTGAGCTAGCCTGCGGGCATAAATGCAGCTCTTCCAAAATCAGGGAGGAGAAAAGGAGGACCTGACTGTCCCAGCAGGCAGCAGTACCCCACACAGGGAGGAGCCCTCTCCTCCCAGCTCCTTGGCGTTCCTCCTTGATTCAGAGTCAACATAATGGGGCTGAGATGGCGCCATTGATCCTGCTGGGCAGGCGGAGCCGCTGTGTGGTAGGGATTCATAATGGCTTTCTTCCCTGTGGCACCGGGTCACAGGATTCAACCCTCTGTATGGCCCTGCGGTGGAAACAGTCTTCCTCCTTCCCCACCACCAGAAACGTGCCTGTGGAGCAGCCGCTGGTCCTGGGGAACGGAGCAATTGCAGCAGCTGCACAGGGAAATTAAGAGTTGGACCCAAGTGAGGAAAGAAAAACAAAATAGGGACCAGACAGTCACCACGAGCAGAGGACAGACCTACCCCGCCAAGGCAGCCCACTGTACTCTTAACAGCGATTCCCTGGGAGGGCCCTTCCTTCCAGCCCCCTAGCACCGGCATGTCCATGCAATCAAGGACCTCCTACATCCAAGGTGGCTCTTCGGAGGGTTTGGGTTGCCAAGACCTTTACTGTACAGCTCCTTCTGCTCCGTGCCAGCACAGCACAACCTTGCTCATCTCAGCTCCCTGGGGAAGGCCTGGCCAGGGGTGACTGTGGCTCCAGCAAATCCCCACCTCCACCAGGATGGCAGGAGCAGGGAGGGGAAGACGATTACTCCAGGATGAGCACCCATCCCAGCTGCAGGTGCAGCAGAAGAGCATGCACAAGGTCAAGTGAAGCACCTGAAGCCAATGTTTTGAAGGTGTCATTCTCCTTTCCTGTTCCCTCCCTTTCACCATAGACAGTGTCACAGGCATATCTTCATTTCTTCAGCTGCCAGAAGCGGAGAAGGCAATTAGATACCAGTATGGCCCCAGAACATTGCTCAGAGTAGAGATTTAATCACAGTCCTTGTGGCTCATAAACACAATGCTCCATTGGACGCTTCAAAAGGCAGCTAACGTTTCCCATCACCCCCATGACCTGTAGCAGCCAGGGAGGAGCGGAGGGTTGAGCCCTTGAAGCCAGCCTCAGCATAGAACGAAGGCTACAGCGGCCGACTCCTGCTGCGTGAGGCTGTGGTGCTGCTCACTGCTGGTGCTGACGCCCTGGCCTAAGCCCTGCTGTCAGGACTCACAGCAGGGCTGTGCCTGGCTAGACCACAGGGCGATCTTAGATGTGGAGGGATCATGAGCTCACCTTTTCCACTAGATTACTGAAGACATTCACAGGCCTCTGGCATGTAACTTTTCTTTTAAGCCTACAGGCTGGCGTCTACTCTCATTAACATGAGATAAACAGTTTCAAAACTAAGTTAGGTGCATTTCACAGTAGTAATATGATGTAAGGAACTGAAACAGGAATTAAGCGAATTAGAGCATCCAGTGCTTGAATAACTCAAGCTACCCAAAGGAAAAGAACTGACCTATTTCCTCCGTTTGCCCAAAACAAGAATCATCTCCTGCTGTGGCCGCTCACATCAGTAATCACCAGCACCAGCGTGTGTCATCACTGGGAGCCACTGATGAATTTGCCCGAGTCTGGGAGCCCAGTTAGGTTTACAGAAAGAGGGTGAGGGGCCGGGGGGAGCATCTGTGCTCAGATGGTTCACTGATTGTGCCTGACCCATGAGCTCACCTGGGATCACTGGCTGCAGATCCATATTTACCTTTCCAGGGAACTTGAAAAAACAACTTCTGCCTGAGCGAGGAAAAACGGTCAAAGAGCCTGCAAAAGGCAAGTAGGCAAAAGTTCCTGGCGCTGCCTGTGAACTCGCAGAGTTGTACAGTCATTTGTGGGATGCAGGCTCTAGATTACAGCCATGTAAGGCCTGTCTCCCTCTCTTCCCCCACGCTAGTCTGTGGAACAGAGCATGTAACATAACAAGGGAAATCTGAGACTCACGCTGTGGCAGGCTGAACAGTTTACATTCTTTTCTGCCATGATATCCTCCTCCCAGCTTAGTCCTTATCTGTTTGACCTCACATAGCCAGCATCAAAAAAGCTAATATTTAGTACAGAGGCATTCTGGAGTTCAAATGAGATAGCACTGCAAGGGGGAAAGAAATATGCCCACAATATACTCCTTCTGGACTATGTGGAATCAAAAGCAGAGAGACACAGAACGGCTGAGGTTGGTAGGCACCACTAGAGTCCTAGTCCACCCCTCTGCTCAAGCAGGGTCAGTTAGAGCAGATTGCTCAGAGCCATGTCCAGTTGGGATGGAGGCTCCACTAACCTCCCTGGGCAGCCTATGCCAGTGTTTGACCACCTTCGCAGTGGAAAAGTTACTTTTCATGTAGTCTATTGCAAATTGTGACCATTGCCTCTCGTCCTGTCAGTTGGTACTACTGGGAAGAGTCTGACTGCATCACCTTTGCTCCCTGCCCCCATCAGGTATTTACACACTTTGGTAAGATCCTCCCTGAGCCTTCTTTTCTCAAAGCCAAACAATCTCAGCTCTCTCAGCCTCTCCTCCCACCTTTGCCCTGTCTTCGTCAAGGAAAATCTTCCTGGGGTGTCTTGGATTTCGCTGCACTGGAACACGTGTGAAAAACCTTCTTTTAAATCTCAGCCTTATAAAAGCATGCCAGCAACTTCCACCCCGATTGATAATCCGTCTGTATTGCTCCTTGTGCTGACAGTGGCCAAGCACTGCTGAATGGGGGCCTCACTTGTGCCACGCGAGACAGAGCTGAAAACACTGGACTCTTGCAACTGAATTCAAGAGCTTGTTATGATGACATGAAATTTCAGGGGGAGCAGGTCATAGGCATCAGTAGGAGTAGGACCATAAGGTGGTGTGGGTTTTTTTTTTAAATTCATCATTTGTTCCGCTTCGGGGTATCTGATGCAATAACTGTGTCACAGTTTTCCTCTGTCACATCCTTCCCACATGACAGTGGAAACATCACTTAAAAACAGCGTTCTGGATGCTCTCCTTTCCCCCACACTCCCACTCCAGCTCTGCTTGCCATTAAGCTTTCTTCAGGTTTAGCACATGCTTATTCTTTCCATTGGCTACACAATTTCTACAGTGTGCCTGCGGCTGCTCCTGCAGATTCTAGACCAAATTTAAAAAATTAAAAAAAAAAAAAATCACCAAAAGCCTTCATCTTGACAAACTTGCCCTCTCTGGCGTGACATATTCAGTGCACTCCTCTGGGCTTTGTCTTGCCACAAAAGCTCTACCCCAAGTAGGGTCTCCCCTCTACTGAATACGTAAGAAGACCAGGCCCACACATGCTGCCTAGAGAGACGAGCCAGTTCTTGGTACTTCACTAAGAAACTTGAACATGAGGAAAGTCCAGAGACAAGTCTCGCATCGTGGGAAGGGTACAGGCAAAAGAGAATGGGGAGCCACACTAAAGACATCATTGGGATGTATACCCATCCTGATGGAAGAGTTTTTGGTGCAGATGCCCCTCACATGCTCTTTGCAAAAGGAATGGTTGACCTCTCTTCCAGCACAACTCTGCCTGCCCCATGGTAACACATGGATCCCTCACTTGCACAACAAGGTCTGGGCATCGCAGGGTGGAGGGAAGATGAGCCTGTTTCAGAAGGAGGGGAGATTCCCTATGTGAAGTGCAGATCTAAAACAAGATGAGGGTGTTGGGAAAAACATTATTTCCATGTCAACGTGGTAGAATGTGGCCTCCCACAGCTAGAAGACTGGTGGAAAACAGTTTGCTCTGCTGTGTAATTTCATCCTTCAAAACCAAATTATAGTAACTGCTGTGGACATTCCTGCGTCTGCAAGCTAATGATGATAAAAGGCAGTTGCAACCAGCCAGGGCTGGGAGGAAATCAGGTGGGAGGCCTAGCCTCGTAACCAGCATTTGCAGACGAGCAACGTGAAGCCTTCTCGAAGGGTGCTGTCAGCAAACAGGAGCTTAGGGAGCACTTCAGGTTGGCAGGAGGCAAGCAAGAACGTATCCTCCTGTTAGACTCTTTTTGGGAGGGGGCCGAGGGGGGATACGCTGCCAAAGGAGCTGGTTTGACAAAGTCGAGGCTGGATGCCTCTGTGCACTGGCGTAATGGGAAAGCCCTTCATGAGGCAGGAAATCCTGGAGGCACTCCCCTTAGAGAAAGCTTGTGTGCAGTAGGAGATCAAGTGGGGACTCCCCCGTGCCTGAGGCCCTGCACAGATAGATATTAAGAGATGATGCTCTTAGGTCCTTCGGCATATTTGCTTGTAATTGCCATGCCCCTCAGAATAACTACTTTTTCCTTTAGCCTCACTGAGTGCATTTAGAAAAGGCCTCTCAAAGGCTCTCCCTCCCGCCCTGCGTCATCCTTGACCCCACGGGGCACCCTAAGGCTGGCTCCAGCTCTACAGCCCAGACCCTCCTATGCTGACTTTGTGTCAACTTTCCTACAATATGGACTCCTGACCACTGAGCTCACTTCACACAGGCACATGCACCTATTCCCTGTTCTGGTGACTGATACCTTCAGCATTCCCCATGACTTCACAAATATTTTCATACACCAGTCGCAAAACTTACTCCGACACCTCTCATCTTCCCCATGGCACTGTGAGAACACGGGGTTAAATAAAAATTAAAATGGGGGGGGGGGACC
>VZSC01019025.1:1032799-1043551 GCA_013398225.1 Steatornis caripensis
GAGAGGGACAGGGACCAGCAGGAAGCCAAAGCAGACATTACTCCTAAGGAAACCCGTGAGTAAGGAGCAGCTTGGCCTGGCACCAGCTTGGCTAGCCATGACTCACCTAACAGCTCCTCCTCACCACCGCTTCTTTTTCAACTTGAATATGACATCCTCCACCCCAACCTGGTCTATCTGGGTTCCTTCCACCCCAGAGACTGCAGCTTTTCCCAGGTGAGTAAGGGAATCCCACCTTAACCTCCTTCTTACTGCCAGTGAAGTGACCGTGCCCTCCACCCCGCGTTTTCAGAGCAGAAGCTTTGAGTCCTTACGGCCGAGGAGGAGGGTTAAAAAAAAACCAAAAACACCAAAGTAAAGTCACCTTAGCATGCATTTTATAGCTCTATCCCTTTCTTTTCGAAGCCAAGATGAAAGGATTAATGCATTATTTGCCTTTTAGCCCAGGTGGTCTGCTCTGCTAGCCTCTGCGCCATTTACCATTGTTGCAGTTAACAGCTGTCTGGATTGCAGCTGCTGTAATGAAAGCAGCCCTAAAATCTGCTACAACCAGGCACCTGGCAATGCTGTACCCATTTGTTCATATTGAAGGAACATGCAAGCTTTTAATTGTTCATGGTAAAGGGAGCTTTTTAATGACTTCAATTAACAGAGAGAGAAGAACTCCAGTTAGCTCTTGCTATACAAAAGAGTGTCCACAATGTCATTAAAACAAGATTTACAAGTGTCATAACTCTCAGCAGCATAGTCAACAATACAGCCAATCATTACAACTGAGCACCAAAGGAGAAGGGGGGAACATCACACCACCAAGGAATGGGAGGAAAAGAAAGGAGTATGGGGGGGAAGGTGCAGAGGAAAAAAGAAAAGTCATATTTTCTTTTCAGTCCAAATCGATTTTATTCTACAAAATGCTACTCAGTTAAAATTGTAAAAGCAAAACCGTTTTAATATGTTCTTTCTTTCATAGCAGCAAGCTTTCTCTAACAAGCTTTTTGTTTTAGTGCAAATACTGTAGGCCTGTATTACAGTAAAATAACAAGAACAGAAAAGAGACAACACCAGAGAGAATGCCTCAGAGCCAAGATTCTCCAGGACTGCAAGAACGATATTAAGATCACGACAAGCAAAGAAGGGTCCCAATTCAGCAGTCACCTTCAAGAACCTCCTTAGCAGAAACTATTTCGCCACAGGAAAAAAAAAAAAAAAAGAAAAAAGAAAAACCATGATCTATAAATTTCGAGGAAAAAAAGAAAAAAAAGATAATGGTGCCCCCAAACCTTCAATAATCCTCATGGTCGCCTATTAATCACCAAGGCTTGATTCCACCTCTGACACTTGCTTTGCAGCAGCAAGATGCTACTGATGCTTTCAATTCGCCCCCAGGAGAGTGGAATCAGAATCAGGCCCTTTCTGTATCTGAGGATCTTAAAGTAGACTTTAGTGACACTAGTAACTTATCGCTCTAATAAAGATGCACTATCCCTTATTGATGTTACTTTGAACTACACGGTATATCAAGATATATACAACATTTTATCCTCTCACTGAGCAAAAACAATTGGATACCTATTTTCTACACATTTTAATATGGTTTTAATATCAAGTAACCACAAACAAGAAAGTGGAATAACCCTTTAATCATACAGGATAGGAGGGGAACAATTAAGTAGAACAGGATGGGATTTTATTATTATCTTGTATTCTGAGATTTGTCCTCAACTCCACCTACTGTTCACAGAGGAATGATAATGCATCTTTAGAAACATCTCTTTTTACATTTTATACAGACAACAACAAAACCCAGAATCTTTTATTTAAAGAATCAAAAAAAATTATTAGCCTAAAAAAAGAAGAAGATTGGAGTATTTTTAATGCTTTCTTTATTATATCCAAGTCTTCAACAGAAAAAGATGTAAACATGATAAATAAATAAGAAATAAAATGTAGATTGTTCCCCCCACCTCTTAAAATGTTTGACTTGGCCTTCCTAATGAAAATGAACTTGTAAGTGTCATAACAATAGGATCTCTTACATTTCAGAAGTCTGTTTTAGAATGGAAAACAACAACAACAACAAAAGAAGCAACAACCAAACACCAGGAATGTGACTTGGGAGGATGTTAAATTAATGGTGGGCAGATCTGCTGCAGCAGGCATAAAACGGCTGCCTGCCAATAAATAATAAGATACCACGGATGAGGGGGGTGTCTTAGGTTTGTTTTCATTTTGTTTTTTCTTTTCATTTAGGATGAAGGCCAGGTGGATCCTACACACAGTAAGCAGCAAAATTAAAGGTTCAGGTGAACTAAATAGATCATTTAAATAATAATTATAAAAACACAGAGAGCTACTGTCCCCAGCATGTTGGTCCCAAATCCCATCACACCACAAGCAGTTTGAGACTTACCCAGTCTACACACCTACGAGAAAGGAATGGATGAAGCCAATGCCGCAACTGGGAAGGGGGAAGGAGAAACGAGATAAAAACTGGAATGGCAAACATCACCTGGAAGCTGAATGTTTCCTTCAATGCAGCTGCTACTGCTCCTCCCAGTTTGGCATTGATTAATTTAAGATGTTATTAGAGGCTTTGTGGGGCCAGTCACTAGGGAGCTGACCCAATACCAGCTGAAATTCCCTGGGCCTTTTTCTACTGACTTCAACAACTCCTGGTCAGACATTAGTTCTAACAGCTCCCGCATCCCCATTACATGTGGAACACGGAGACACCGTATGTTTAGGAATTGGCAGGGAAGGTACTCATGGAAAAACACCGTTCTGGGGATGGGAGAGATGGTCAATTCCCAAAAAGCACACTAGTAAACCTGAAAAGAAGAACGCAGGGCCAGACCAAAACAGCAGCAGAGCTCAAGTTGTACCTGTCTGCCAGAAACCAAACAAAAGCAAGGCTGATCCACAAAACACAGAAGGCAGGAGACCAGCGATCCCAACACACACATCCTCTGAGAGTTTTGAGGGACAAAACGGGCAGGGCACAAGGTATTTGGGGCTTTTTCCAGATAGCAGAAAATAATCCTCTTTTCTGGGCAGTTTCACACAGCTCCCGTCAGTATCACAGGACAGGAAAGGGGACCGTCCTGTCCTGTCTCTGAGAAGGTCAATGACAAGGCAGGAGGCAGTGGGCAAGGGCCAGCTGCAGCTCCTTTTGGCAACGATTCAGTGAGCAAAGCAAAGGGAGGTTTCTGTTGTTCCACTAGAAGTTAGGCTTACTCGGGTTTGAGGAGGCACCCCACCTCCTGAAACCCCTAGTAGGAATGCTGATTGCTCGGGAGACGGCGATTGTGGTCAGCTGGCCTCAAAAGTAGCTGCATCACTTTAGGATTCACCACTTGTCAATGTTGCGTTCTGCTCAAAAATGGGTAGAAGTGACATGCAGAGACATTTTATTGAACAGTTGTAGATTCTCAATCCAGATGGGCCCAAACAAGCATCTGGCAAGATGGAGACAGTTAGTGAAGCAGCAGTTTCACCTGAAGTGATATCATCTACTAAAACCCTATGAAAACATGATCCTCTGTGCTAACTATGGGAATTTAAAGGTCTACTTCATTAAAAAGGAAGTTTTGATGTTCATGTAAAGACAAAAGAACTCCTTTATCAATTTTACTTATTGTGTAAGCTCGATTTGAAACCTCTAGCACCGCTATAACGATGGAAGTGTTTAAGCAATAAATTAGAAGCCTGAATCAGAGTCAGCTTTATGAAGCAAAAAGATCACTCATATCTTTCTGTTTCTGGCAGGTTTGGCAAATACGTGGGTTTAAAAATAATAGTAGCAATAAAAAAAGCAAAGCCTACCTTTAGAGCCAAAGTAGTGTCCCTTTGAAATGATTCAAGGAATGGGCAGTGGTCAGGGTTTGAGGGAAGCCAGCCCTGCTGAGTAAAGGTCTGGTTCTACAAGACTGAAGCCTATTAATTCCCAGTGGAGTTGGTAGGGACTGCAGCAGTTTAGCATCTCACAGGACTGGCCCTATAATCACATATTGCATTTCTCCAGGTCCAGCCTGACCAAGAAATACCCTGGTTTCAGTTGATAAAACAAACAAACCCAAAATATATAAAAGAATAAGAAAATCTCACACCAAAATAAATAGCGGCCACCACAGCTTCAACAGGCAGGGCCAAAGAGCTATCCCCTAAGCGGCTTAGCTGGCAAGCTGGGCAATCCTAGTGTGCACATGGTCATGGTTTGTCAGTGCCTTGACATCAACAGGAATTAAGCTCGAGTCCAAGCAGGAGTAGGTTACACACTCTACTGTTTTCAGTAGTGAAAACAGCACTGGAGAGCTTGTGCCTTCTGTGAGCAGTCAGAAGCAGCAGCCAAGCCCAGAGGCTGGAGAAGACGAGGACACAGGGCTAGGGGAAAAGCCCTCTGATTTGTTTTTTTTGTCTTCAGGCCAATCAACCCCAACAAAACCAGATCAGTTACAATGCAAAAAAAAAAAAAAACAAACCCAAAAAATAAACCAACCAAAAAACCCACAACAAAAAACAAGAGGCCAAAGACTGAGGTGTAAATAATGGTAACCAATTTTCGTCCACTATCAATTTGTCATTCATAACCAGAGGTTATCAGAAGCTCTGTTCTACTTCCAACAGGTCATCAGTTAGACCATGCCATTTCTGCCTGGCCAGGAGCGCCTCGTGGCCTGTGCTGTGCTGTGCCTTCTCCCCAGCCCCAGAAACTGGGAATCTCTGAGCAAACAACACCCGCTAGTATGAACTGGTAGTTGTGCGCTGCTTTGTTTCCCAACAATTAAAAAGTCAGCAAGGGTACAGCCAACTACTTTCACCCTCTCATCCACTGCCAGTCTCCATCCTAGATTTATAGGCATATGGTGCCACCTCTTTTTCGGTAGCATGTTCTGCAAACATGGCCAAGGGGAGGGGAGGATTTACTAACAGGAAGAGATCAGCCTCTGAGTCAGGAGCCCTGATGGGGAGGAAGATGCAATACTCCCTAGACAGCGGGCAGCCCAGGAAAAGTAAACAACAAGCAGCAGATTTGATATCCACCAAACTGGGGTAAAACCCTGCCAAAGACACTGGCAAGTGCCAGCCCAGCAGCTTTTCTGATGCTACTTTGGCCCTGAGATGCTAACTTGTTTTTTGAGGACCCCAAGGGTATAAATATATCTACACTTTAAAAAAGAAAGGCTTCTGGCATGAGCCTCCTGCTATCTCTGTGCCCCAAGCCAGAGTTACAAGCTCTGCCCTTGGGCTGAGCCCTCGGGCTCCTCTTGGTCCGCCCTCTCCTGGACCTCCCAGCCATCCCCCTCCTGCCCAGGCAACCCTGTGTGTTTCCCACAGCCTGTCCCAAGAGGAAAGATCCTAAAGTTCCGAGCTACTGGATGAAATGTCATGGGATCGACAACATTGGAAATGATAAGTGCAGAGAGAGACAGAGGGAAAGAGAGAAGTTGTAAGATCAACTAACCAGAATGATCTAAGCACAAAGCACAACCGATCAGATCAATTCACAAAGGAAAGGGACGTCTAGCAACTGCCTGCAGCTCGCCTTCGGTCCTGGCCAGGAGCGCTCCCCAAGTCCACTACGGCCACGACGAGTTTTCCATACGCAGTCCCTTCAGGGGGACATCACCCTCTCCAAACAGTCCTGGCGCGTCAGTCCCACCCTTGCCGTTTCCTGCCTCCAGGGAGCTGATGTTGGTCCTCACTCTCCTTCCTGGAGCTGCAGCACTTCCCCATCCTTGTTCTTGCTGCCCTTGTGCTTGAACGATCCTGTGCCTGTCTCTAATCCCATGGAGGGGTGCTCCCCCCATGGCGCTGGGGGGGATGTAACACACTGGCAAAATGGGGGGCCGCAGGGGGATTACAATGCCAGCAAGGTGGGAGAGTTCAAGGAATCCGAGGACTGGTCACCGCTGCTGCTGCTCCTCCGGTGAGCTTTGGAGCAGGACTCGGATGGGGACAGAGGAGACTCCTGATCCAACACGTTGGGGTAGGTGAACACCAAGTTGGAGGAGCCAGGAGTGATGGCTGGTGTCGAGGTCACCACGATGGGAGTGTTGAGAGCCTCCTCCCCATAAAAACCTCCAGCAATGCTGATGGGCTTAATGACAGACCTCTGGGCTTTGTCAAGGACCAAAGAGGAAGATGGGATCTCTTCCTCCACAGGCTCCTGCTTCACCACCACCGCTCCGCTTGCTCCAGTCCGAACACTCTGGAGGCTGCTGGATGGTGGGCTCCGACGTTCCTCAGGGCTGATCTTGCACACAGGACTGTGAGCCACCAGCATAAACTCCAGCTTCTCCTTCTCCTTCTGGAGCTCAGCAATCTCCTTCTGCAGCACTGACTTCTCCTCCTCCAGCACTTCAGTTTCCTGCAGACAAATGGGGAAGAAGTAAATGTCAGAGGCTCTGGAACTGCTCCTCACCTGGAACACGGCCATCAAGTCCAGTTTCTATCTGGCATGGGCAGATACACCTCAGACTCTTCATGAGCCAAGCAGGCACCAGGTCATTGCCAGCTGAGCATCTTTTGTTTCATGTGTCTACCAGTAGGCTACTCCCAAACTTCAGCGATCTAAGGGTTATAAATAGTCTTCTCATGAGCTCACCCCAATTTTCTCATGGCCGGTTTCTACCATTCTGTTTTGGCCTGTGCCTTCACTCTTCTCCCTTGGTGTCTGCCTGACAGACACCTTAGCAGAGGAGACCGAGATCTCCTGTGATCATTTTTTGTTAGGTAAGCCATATTCCTTCCACTTAGACAGAGGCGCTGTGCAGCAATCTCTAAACTGTTTCCATTTTCTTTCTGTCGTGCGTATTCGAGATTAGGTCTCACACTTGCTTCACTCTTGCACAAAGGACTAACACTTTCATCTCCACTGGATCATCCCTTGATGCATCCTAGGATTACTCCATTTACCTTTCCCATGGCCACATCACACCGATGGCTCATAGTCAACCTGTGAGCAATTAGTACCTTCCTGCGTGACGAGCTCACCATTTCACAAAGAACTCACCCTCAGTCCTTAAGGATATGACCTCCCACTTTGCACTCCTCTCACTTCTATTACTTTAGTCATGACAATCCTTAAATTCTTCCTATAGGACGTTCTGCCTCCCCTACACTGACAATACCTCCTGAATTTGAGTCAGCAGCACATTTCACTGGTGTGCTTTCACTGCTTGCTGCTGCGCTTGTTAACAAGATCATCAAATAAAACCAGCCCCAGGCTGGTTCTTGAGCAGGAGTGCTGGAGCCTTCCCCCCAGTCTCTTTCAAAGCAACCCATCCTTGCCTCCTCTTCAGCCAGTCCCTTACCTACCCCACGGTTCTTCTGCTTATTCCTACATTCTCCAGCTTAACTAGTTATTTCCCCTGTGGCACCAGGCCACACATGTCTGCAATGCTTCCTTTGTGCAGGAAATCAGTTACCCCCACCAAAGAAAGGTTAGCCTAAAGGATGTAGTGTTGATAGGTACACATAACATCTGCCTCGTTTTCTACTGCTTTCAGATGATCCTACTGTCTTCAGTGCTTTCGTCCTTAAAGCCTGCCTTGGAGGCACGCAGCATCTTTATTTGCACTTACGGAGGAAGACCAGAAGTAGGGAGACTCACGCTAGTTGGGAGGCTGGAAGGGAAGAGAGCTCCTCGGACACTTTGGGCAGTCAGCAAGGGGAATTTTGGCACCTGAGCTCCAGGTCCAAGCCCTCACCACTGCTGAGGTAGGAGCAACACCACTGGGTAACCTCGGAAGGGGAAGGCAGCATGTCTTCCTTGAACACGCTAGTGGAGGGAGAGCAATGCCCTTCGAGCTGGTCCAAAGGGCGGGTGACAAGGAAGGAGAAATGCATGCAGAGCACGTACCGCCTGGAGTTTCTCTGTTAGCTCTCGACGCCTGTTACGACACTTAGCAGCTGCCAGCTTGTTCCTCTCTCTCCGGATCCTTCGTTTCTCTTCTTCCTCGGGCGACAGCTGTGGGCAAGTGCCAAGAAAACCCACAATCAGATCTGAGCAAGGCATTCCTTGAAGCTTGTGAGGAATTAACCGCAACGCAAAGGAAAAAGGCCTGATCCAGCAGGATGCTGAGCACTCCCCCTCTTCACTGATGTCAGCAGAAGATGAAAGTGCACAGGATCTCTGCCTGCACTGGGTCTTAGCACAAGGGCGAGGAGAAGACGGAGCAGGGAGCAGGGGGGAGGTTGTGTAAGAGGACAGTGAATCTGCACCAAGGCCAAACAGATAAAAGATGCTCTGATTGTTTCACAACCTGGGTGGTACATTAAGCAAAACCAGAGCACTATGTTGTAAGTGCCTCTTTCTTGAAAGAAAATATCTGTTGCTTCCCACACAAAAATAGTTGTTAGCTTGAAGATTGGGGATGGGGTGGAGGGGGAGACGGGGAAATCAGCAGAGCTCCCATGAAGTTCGTGAAGCAACAATGATTTATACCACCCAAAAATCTGACCTCAGATTTTCGAGCACCCAGAGAGATAACACGCTGCGCTTCTTACATCAGCAGGCAAGGCTGCAGTGATATGAAGGGCTTCCTGAGACCAGCTGACATCCTCACTGATGTAAATCAGGAGCAATTCCATAGAAAACCATCGAACGACACTTGCGAAACCAGAGGAAGTGAGCAGGAGCCCACAAGATCTGGTCAAGTCAGGCCTAGCTTTTGGGGTTTGAGACGAGGTTTTACAAATCCGAGCAGCGGCACACAGGCTTGCACCACTGCCGAGGCTGGGGAGCCGGTACAGCAGCGCGTGGAGAGGGCCAGCGTGGCCCAGCTCACCGCTGTGGCGCACGGCGTGCAGGAACCAGTGCAAAGAGGCCGCTTTGGGGATTCACGGCATGCATTTGGCTGTGCATCCTCCTCTGCTGCGGACTGACCTCGTGCCCTGCGCTTCAGCCTCACCAGGCTGTTGTGTGCTGCAGGGGCTTTGGCCCGGTGACTGCAAACAGAAGTGAAACGAGCACTGTGCAAACCACAGGTCAGATCTCGCATAGTGCCAGAGGAGAACAGAAAGAAAAACCTTTTCATAAAAGCTTTCAGTTTTAACGTATCTTCAGGGGCTGTCAAGAACACAAATGAGACATTCGCCTTTTACTATCTTTTCTTTTCAGCATTAGTTTTACTCTAACCCCATTCTGGTTTGTTTTGGTTTGCTTTACTTCCTTAATTTCGATCTTCGCAGTTTTGGGGAGTTCACTTCAGCCTCTGGGCATTCCCCTCACTCAGTTCTGCCTTTTTTTGGGATCCAGTCCATGCCTGCCATTTCACCCGCGTGCAGTGTGCGCCCCCGGATCCACACCGAGCAACACAAGCACTGCTAGGACTTCAGGACACAGGTTTTGGGCCTGAAAGCTTTTCCATCAGCAGATCACTGCACCCCATCTCAGAGTCGGGGGGTATCTCCACCCTGCTGGGGAACAGCTGGCAGGGCTTTGGCATATTCCCCCCAACCAAGTAAGAAGCCCCCACTGGCACCGCTCTCCCCAGTACAGCTCTGCCTGCCCAGTATGTGTGTGGGGCAAAAAAGTACTTGCACACAAGCATCTGCAGTACAGCAAAGCTTTAAGCATGCACGCAAATTCTGTGCTGACCTGGGGCCTCTGCGTACAGTTTTCAAGAGCCCTTTCATGCTTCTGAAGCACAGACCTCACTGAAATATGTTGGGACCGAAACTTCCCCTCCCAGGGCCTTCAGTCATTTTTAAATTATCTGTCTCAGAGGCTTTGCTTTGCAAAAATCTCACAGATGGGGCTGAAGCCCCGAATCTGGACGGGCTTAACATTATACTGGGTCTAAAAAAGAATATTCTGTCAGCGGTCACTGGATTTGTTTGAAAGCAGCTGGATTTGGCACTCTTCATGCCCCTGCTGTACGCGTTATCTGTAGCTTGTCCAAGCCCAATACGTGCATTCGCTGGCAGAAACATTCATCAAAACAGGCTCTTTTCATAAAGCATTACACAATGTTTTCCAAAAAGGCACTCCGATGCAGTGTTCAAAGCACCAACAGCTGAAACCTGAGCCAAAGAGCCACGGTAAAGCGCCCGGGTACTGCCTTACCACGTGTCTAATCAAAAGGACTTGGCTTTGAATGACCCACAATGAACGGCTTGCAAACAAGCCACAGGCCAGGAATTGCTTGGCAGGCATCCTTCAGCAAATAACTCTGAACAACAAATAAAGCGGAGAATATGGTGATCTCTTCACGGCCAATTTGTGAACACAGAGGCAGCATTTGTCAAACAAATTAGTTGTTGCTAATTATTCCCCCAGTTCTCATGAGAGCTTCCCTGGCTTTGGACACCAGCCCTGCACGCAGGGAACCAGGAGGTAGCTCCAGCTGGTGGAAAAGGCTGGCATGCGCCCGGAACACCATGGCTACCCCATCCTTCCTCCCCAAAACGGGTCCTCAGTGCACCCATACTGGCTGGAGGTGCAGCTCACTCCGGAGAAGTGACTTTAACCCCTTCCCTGCCAGTTAGGTCTAAAGCGGACAGCAACTCCACATAAAATAATCAGACTGTGAATCAAAACAGATGACGTGGAAGTAAAAGTAGGGCTGGTGAGTCTTATTAGAAACAGACTTCAAGCAATAGTGTGCGCTCGTGTACCGAGGGTGCGCAGTGCATCTCATTACACTGCTCTGCGGCGACCCACACAACTGCTGCTTGGGAACAATTTGGGGAGATCTAGATTATTCAGATTTAAAAAAAAAAAAAAAAAAAAAAAAAAAAAAAAAAAAA
>VZSC01019025.1:1052640-1068221 GCA_013398225.1 Steatornis caripensis
CCCGTCCGTTGTCGCACGTTGCCAAAAATGGTCATTTGCGTCGCACGACGCGAGCGCGGGTTTCCTTGCCGCGGATGACGCGCTGCGAGAGGGATTCCCTGGCTCCGCCGGCGGGATTTAAAGGGACAGGCACCCCTGGGGAGCGGGGCGCAACTCGCGCCTCACGGAGCGGCCGCGCGCGCTGTGGGCAGCCCTCGTGCCCGCGGGGGGCTGGGTGGCACCAGAGGCGCTTGGTTTCTTCACAGCGTCAGTAAAGGAAGCGTTGGACCCGGCTGTTTTGTTTTTTTTTTGTAGCGGCGTCAATCCGTTTTTATTCGTTTTATTTCTTTTTATTCGATTTTTAGGTTCGTTATTTCAAATTTTTGTTTTTATGATTGCTTTCGTTGCGCTTTTTTTCCTTCTTTTATCTTGAATTTGTATATTTTTTTATTGCCTACTTTTCTTTTAAGGCCTTTGTTCTTTTTATTCCTATTTTTATTTTTATTCCCGCTCCTATCTCGCATTTACCCTTACTTCATATTTATTCCTGCCTTTACTTTGTCCTTATTTTCATGTCTCGATTTTACCTTCACTTCCCCAGCGGACCCCTCCACCCTCCCAGGCTCCCGCTCCAGCCCTCCGAGCCGGAGTACCCCAGTGGCGGGGCAGGCCACAGCCCCCCCCCGCTGCCCCGCAGCAGAAGCCCCCGGGGCGAAGGCACCGTCGCAGCTGGGCTCTGGTGGCTGTGGGGTCTCCAGGCCACGGGCTGGCACAGGCTGGAAGCGGGCAGAAGCAGACAAGAGGAGAGGGCGGACAGGGTGGCCTGCAGCAAACACAGCAACCGTGCTGGTTCGCAGATTGTCGAAATGCTGCTCTTAAACTTGGACTGTTTTGTTTTCACCCTCCCTGGGGCCTTCGCCCAGCCCTTAGCGTGTCTTTCTCTCTGGTAGGGAAGAAGTCACCCGAGTTCAGGCTGCAAAATCCTATTGAAGCTGTCTCACCGGCAAAGCATTTTCCCACAGGAGCTGGTCTGAGAGTCACGGGCTTTCCCCCGCTCCCACTGTCCTCCCTGGGAAGGGAGAGGCAGCGCCCATCCCGACCCCAGAGCTTTTGGGGAACTCCGAAACGAAGCAGCCCATCCGTGCTAAGTCTTCAGCACCTGCTTTGGTTGTTGTTGTTTTTTTTCTTTAAATCACCGAGGCAGGCATTCGGGAGGAAAACTCCTGATGATCCCATTTGGTTTTCAGCACCTTCGTTTTCCAGGCGCTTGAAGTTCTCCCTCCGAATTAGCCGCAGCATCTGACTTTGGGTGGGGACAGGGCTGTAAAAACAAAGCCGTGCTTCCAACTCACATCACATAGGGAGCGAGGGGCTGGGGAGGGGGCCGGGTGCTTTAGCAGGCACGGCGAGGCTGCGATGTGGTTTTCCCCTTGGGTTGCACGTCAGGCAGGTGATCTGCGCGCGCTTCTTTCTGCTGGAAAGACGATTAGTTCAAGATGTGAGAGGAATCAGGCTGCAGTTGTGAAGAGGGACAAGGAAAAACACGCGTTGTAGTAAAGAAGCTTAACAAGAGGGATCGGGTTTTGGCTGGTCACCTCCCTCGGCTCTCCCTCCAGCTCCCCTCCGGCAGAGGCTGGTGCTGGCCCCAGGGTTTACCAGGTGTCGGGAAACGCTGCTGTCATCCAGGGTCACCATCCCTGGCTTCGGTCATGTTTTAAATCAGGCTGGTGGGCTTGTAGAAACCGTGCTACTGTGCAGCAAGGAATGCAAAAGTGTTTGGTCTGGGGAGATGGCCAGAAACGCGGCGGGCGGGGGGAACGGAGAGGGGGAGAGGTAGGTGCTGGAATGTTAGCGTTGAGGCATTTTGTGAGAGGAAGAGAGAGGGGGTTTCTCGTCCCTTCTCCTAGAATTGTTTCTATAATTTCTCTTCAGCAGATCATTAAACCTAAACTACCTGCTCTCCTTGCGTTCCAGCTCGAGTATGCGCATTTCAAGTGTCATTTTCAAACATTATTCCAGCGCGATTTTGGCACATCTACCCTGTCGTGCCGAATTTGCGTGAGCCCTGGTCTGGGCACAGCTCGTTTGAAATGACATTCGAGTGCCGTTTTAATATTCGGTTGCAGTTAATGTGGGTGCAATTAGTCGACACTTGTAAATCCTCAAGTTAAAAACCCTGTAAGAAGTGTAGGAAGCTGAAAGTGCATCTGAGGCCAAACCCTCAGCTCCTGTCGTGTGATCAACCTCCCCTCTGCGGCTGGACCGGCACCACCTTGCCCTCTGTGAGCACCTGACCCACAGCCCCCAGACACGATGCTGAAGTTTTATCGTGTATTTACGTTGACTTTGCCAGAGTTTCTTCCGGCCTGGGAGCACAAACCTCCTCTGGGGCTTACGCACACAGAAGTGATCGGTGTGTCCCATGGGGAAAAAATAATCAGCTCTGTGGAGCCTCCTCATTCCCTGTCAGCCCTTTGTAATACTTTCTTATTTTTTTGGATCAAAGTGACTCAGGCTAGCCTGGCTCGTGGTGCCCCAGACACATGCATTTTTAATCCGCATCCAGACCAAGCTTCATTGTGCAATAGGCTCCCTGCTTCCAAAAAAACAAGAGATAACATGTACGGCTGCCTAGTCCATTCTTGCCTGAACCGTAGACAAATTAAGACCAGCCCAGGTTCCAGGGCAGGAGAGGATCATTGTAAGGCAAATGAGACCTTGGCTCCTCACGATTCTGGATTTTGGGAGCAATTAGAAGACTGAAACCCAGACCTGGGAATGCTTTTCATGTTTTTACAGGAGCGGAGGATAGGGGCACTCGGCAGCAGCTTAGACTTGGCCCTTGGCAAAAGTGTGGCAGAGCCTGCAGTTAGGACCTCCTTCTCCCGCCTCCCTGGCGGTGCCGTGCCTCCTGCCTAAGACCAAAATCATTGATTTGCAATCAAAAAAAATTGCATCCACGCTCCTCTTTCTCCTCTCTCTTCTTTTTTACAAACTCTTAGACATCTCCTGTGAAGAAGCCTGCAGTAATCACTTCACCTTAAACGTGCACTGCCACCAGCGAAGGAGAGTTGAGGCGCGCTGTGGCTGTCCCCCCTGTGGGGCAGGGCAGCCCCCAGGCTGGGGGTCAGCTCCAGCGGTGGCAGGACCGTGGCTGCTCCGCACTGCCGGGGTGCGGAGAGCTGCGGGACAGCCCAGGACGGGGCACGCACCTCTTCTCCCTACGCGATTCCTCAAGTCCTGTTTTAAAACTCACTCCAAACTCCCACAAATTGGTGCGGTCTCGATCACCATTCATTAAAAAGGACTTTTATTACAGAAGCAATGACTCTGTTGCTTCCTGAGACCTTTTCCCCGAGCTCTCCCAAGCAGCAGTGTATGCATTTCTAGGGCTCTCCAGCCGCTCCTGACAACTGTACTTTCATCTGTCTCCTTTCATATTGTCTCCCTAAGTGCTAAGAGCAAGTGTTTTGATGTTAACTTCTGGGAACGAGCTCTTAAGCTACCACCTCACACTTAATTACAGTTATTTATTAAGTACTCCAGCATATCCAAGGGAGAATGGAGGTTTTCTGCTTCAAAGGGTTCCTGGACATGGTTCGGCAAACACCTTTCACCAAGGACAAGGCTTTTCCTACCCACGTACCGTTGGACCACGGAGCCCCGTCTCCTGCCGATAACCCCATTGTTTTCAGAAGGACGCACGGCGGCCGTAGAGCCCCAGTCCAGCAGCGCACGGTATCTTTAGGGCAGGGAGTCACTCCCCTCGATTGGTCTCAGGTGACTGCAGTGAGACTGTCCCTGTGGTCAAGCGTGCAGCTGGCTCGGCCTCATGTTCCTGGGAGGGTGAGTGCTGCCATACGTCCTGTTTAGGGTAAGAACACTAATCCTGCCACTCTTACCACAGCCTGGTGATGAGGTGACATCGTTTAACTCTTTCCCAATCCCGATGCTGATAAAAGCCCAAGATAAATCTGGACGCTGCGATGCTCTTCCTTCTTTTGAACCAGAGTTGGGTGATGCCGAGGGCCTGGGATGTGGGCAGGGCAGCAGCAGCGGGGGGCTCCCGTGGCAGCATGGGCACCAAACCCCTCTGGCACTGCTCGGTCAGGCTCGTGGTACAGCCATGGTGCGGTGCCGTAGCCAGCAGTCCTGCTGGCTCTGCACAGGGTCAGCTCTGCAGACATCCCAGACGCCGACAAAGGCAAACACTACTTCAAAGCAGGAACAGCTTCAGCCCTCTTAAAATGCTCCAGAACAAAGATCCTCCCAAGCCACGGAGCAGCAGGTGCAAGAAGTGGATTGGGACCAAGGGCTTATTAAAAGTGACCACGACGCACAGTTCCCGGCATTTTGCTGGTGTAGGGAAGCAGAAAACAGCTTCAGGAGATACCAGCCTAGGGACGAACAAGCTCCCTCCTAGCCCCAGAGTACGCGGGACGTGAGAATTGGGAATAGAGATCCCATGAGTCGAGATCTAGACACTTCTTGGCACAAGATGAACCGTCTTATCTTGATACCTGTGTTTGTTTGCCCAGCTCCAAACCTGTCTCAGCAACGCGAGAGCCTGCCTTGCCCCACTCTCGCCTCTTGCAGAGACACCACCAGCAGCCAAAGGCCCCACCGAGCCTCATCCGCACTGCAGCCCAGGGGCTTCCCCGCAAGATCCCGGGCAGCGCTGCCAGGGCAGCCCCAGCAGACGCTGCCACAGGAGGCGTTTTAGGGGATGGGAGCCCTGCTCTGCAGAGCTTGGAGCCAGCTCTTTCCTCATTGCCCAGTCTGGTAAGGGGCTTGAATATTTTCGTGCTGTATTTTGTGAGCAGGGCCTCAACAAACACGTTGTCTTGTATCAGAGCAGTGGAAAGGATGGAAAACCTGCCTCAGGAGCAGCAAACCCACCCCCGTCAGCGCCCCTATGGCTCAGCTGAATACAGGCCGAGGATAGCATCTTGCCTGAAGTGCCCGTGCTCAGGAGCAATCAGGATCAGGCCCACGGCCCTGCCGCTGAGGTGCCATTGCAATCTGGGCTGGCGGAAGCGGGGACCAGCCCATATCCTTCTACCGTAGAATTTCAGACGTTATTCACTGAAGTTTTCGGGTGCTGGCCAAGTGGATCACCCAGCTGAGCTTATCAGACAGCTCATTGTTCCTGCCCGAGTGATTCAGCCCCTCCAAAGTACTCCCAGGCAGCACAGCAGCCAGGAGGAGGAGGAGGGAGGCGTGTGTCGCACACAGATAGTCCTCCTGATAGTGGGAGGCAGATAAACACATGTGAGTTAATGGCTGAGCTCAGATCTAGTTGAGGAAGTTTGACCTTTCTGCTGGTAAAGCCTCCCTTCAGCTGACATAAAAGAGTTTGACACAAGCGCTCAGGGGAATGTGTGGCCAATAAGTGAGACTCACTTTCTCCAGCAAGTAATATTGATCAGCGTAGTGCCTGCAGACCTGGCTCAAGGCGGTGGTGGGATTTAGCACAGCTCACTCGGGGAGCAAGAAAATGAGACGTTTGTTGACTGAACCTATAAAGAGTCCTTTCTGTCTCCTACTGTAGCGACCTGTGTGCTGCTGAAAGCCTCCGAGGGAGGGAGAGGCTTCGCAGGCTGGGCAGCGGCACTGGGAGCCAGCTGCTGTCCCTGCGTGGCCTGGCTCGTCTCCATCCAGGTGGGTGCCCTTGCGATTGAGCCCCATCTTCCTGACCCACTTTGTCCTTTGGCATCCCTGATAAAGAAACACCTCTTAGGAGCACTGATGCTTTCTGAGAATTTGGGCAATTAGGACTGAAAAATGGAACACGGAACCATCCGAGCATCTGAGAGAGGGCTTTTCCTTTCTCGCCATTCAGGACGGGCTCTGCCCCCGTGATCCAGCCGTAAAGGGTGGCACAGGACCGTGCCAGCGCATGAAACGAAACCCGGACCCGTGCAGCCCCACTATGGGAAGCAGCATGGTGGCATTCCTACCGGGCTGAGGTCTCCGTCCCCTGTGGACTCATGGACATGGGTCTCAGCGAGCCTGGCAATTCCCGGCTGGCTGCAGCATTATAAGACTTTATGCAGCATGGAGTGGCTGGGACTGTCTATTGCTGCCCAAAACATCTTGTTGGTGGCACCACGAAGCTGGAACACTGCTTGTGCTGCAAAAAGAGGCTGCCTGGAGTCTATAGCCAAGGCCATTTGTTTCACGGGAGCAAATTTTGAAAATCTTGCAGCCTTTTGTGCCGACAGAGAGCCTGATCCACACGTAAGGCAGTACCGTGCTCTTTGCCCAAGCCCACGGAAAGCCCAGAAGAGTCACAGCAGAAAAATGTGAACTGCTCCAATTTGATTTAGTTCTGTATTTATCCTGATGACACTTAAGTACCAGCAATACCAGTCAAATGCTCTGGGAGAGACTGCTATTATGTAGTATTTCTTAAATGCCCCAGTCCAAACGCCTCCCATAATAAACTCCTGGTTTGCTCAGGAATATAGAATGGAGTTTTTTAAAGCAGCTTTAAAGAAGCTTGAGTTACACATAATCCATATGCAAAGGCACTTTAAGTTCTCTTAAAGCAACACACGATATTACGCGACCACAAACATTGAGTTCAGGTAAAGGTACCAAGCATTTATAACGCTGGATGAGTTTTTAGAGGGTTACAAGGATGCTCTCGCCCAGCGTGTTATTGCATCTTTCCACGACAGCCTGCACTTTTCTTTGCTCTGCCTCCTTCCACTTGCTGCTATGATGAAAAAATGAGAGAAAAGCAGAGCTATTCTGCCTGGGGTCTCAGGGAAGGACCAGGAGGCAGTTGCTCTGCACAAGCGTTTGCCCACCTACCGTCCCTCTGGCTAGGATGTGATCCTAGGGTTTGACCATCGGGGTCATGACGCAAACGCAGGAGCTCCCCGGGAGCTGGGATCGGCGGGGGCAGCACGCAACTGACTGCAGGCAACTGTTTAGGCCGGGATGTGATGCATAGGAAGAGTGCTCCCAAAGCGAGAGGGCAAAGCCCAGGTAAACACACCAGAGGCGCTCTTGGGAGCTGGTGAAGGGGTGTGGGACAGTGGCGGGAGCACTCGGCAGGCTCAGTTTTGGCCGCATCCCGGCCCACATGGCTGTAGGCAAACGCGTCCCATCCCTCGGTAAGCCTGCTTCCACAGCGGGTTTAACAACACGCATTAAAATACCAGCGGGTCCAGAATAAGAGATGCTGTTTGCAGACGCGAGTCAGTTTGAAGAAAAATAATACGCATTAACCTGCATCGGGCTGCAAGTGGGGACAGGCCCTGGGCTGCTGGCGGACACCTGCTGCCTTGCCCCCGGCCGGGGTGTGCCGCGGGAGAGCTGATCCGGTGTGGGCAGCTGCAATCTTGCAGCCCCTCTGCCAGTGGGAGCAAACCCTGCAGCCATTCAGGCACAGGTGGAAGTTTTGGGACCCTCGAACTCCTGGGCTGGCTGGGTGCAAGCCGGTCCCTAAGGCACATCCAGCCCTTGGGGCTGCAAAGCCCCGAAGACGGAGGAGTCCTGCGCTCTGCCATCCTGCCATCCTCTGTTAGATCATGCTGTGCTGGCAGTTTGCGAGGCTGTCTATTATCGGCACGTTAATAACCTTTCACAATGTTTAATTACTTGGAAAGGTAATCGGTCCTGTGGTAGTTCTTTAAAAAGCATGCCCATTTCACTTGCTCTTGGCAGAGACTTCTGCTTTTTTGTCTTTCATTCTCGCAATAAATATGTTACAACTGATGCTGCTTCCAAAGGCAGTACCTATTTGTAAAACAAAGAGGACGATTGCTCCCTGGCTTTCTGGGTAGCAGCTCTGCAGCCGGGTGCCGTGCCACAGACCTCTCCTGCTGACACCATTGAGTGTGGACTCAGGGACACTTTCTGCATTTTATTTTTTTCATGGCTTCTCATTTAAGGTGCCCGGTTTGACACACACAGCCAGGCACTCAGGGGCAGACTCTTTACTTCACCGGCAGAGCTGGCCCCACCACTGGCTGCACATAAATAAGCAGCCAAGAAACCACACGTAAGTAGCCCTGTCCCCTCTGCGCACAAGCTGCTGCCCTTCAGCCGCAGTCCGACAGCAGTGCCAGCGCAGGCTGCAACAAGCTGCGATGCCAGAGGCTGGGGCTGGGAGGAGGGAGCAGAAGGACCCAGCAGCTGCAGGAAGAGGACAGGCAGGCTGTCCCGGTGGGTGACAGTGCCGCCAGGCTCTGTCCAAGGACAGCTAACCACGACATTGCAAGGGTCAGGGGCTCAAGACTGCCACCAGGCACACCTCTGCTGCATTCGGTACCCCGAAGAAGTGGCAGGTTGCTCTCCTTCCACGCAAAGATGCCATAACTCATGACATGAGGCAACTTGTGCACACTGCCTTCGGGCTGGTGACCTATGCTGGCAACTGCAGCAACCACGGAGGTTCAGCCCCATCCTGGAGCCCACCAGCTGGTGGCTGCGTCCCCCTGAGGCAGCTTGGGACCACTGCGTAGGCACCGTCGTGGTCCCCATGGCTGCCCCTTGCCGTCCTGGTGCAGCCCTAGGACCCCAGAGCCAGCACGAGAGCCGATCTGTCTTGGCACAAGCATTCTTCAGCACTTCTACAGAGGGCACATGTGAGCACGCACACGTATGTGCACACATGCATGCACACATGCACACCTGCGAGACCGTGGGGCCCTGGCATGTGAGAAGATATTTCATCCGTGCCAGGGGCCAGCACCAGGGAGGGCACAGGGCTCGTCAGGCTCAGGCTCTCACCAGCCACTGCTACAGCGTGTAGCAGCGGAAACAATTAGACTAGATTGACTAAATTTGTCCTTTTCCACTGATGAACACTGTCCCATGAGCCAACGTGTTCCACTTCAGCCACGGAGGGTGCTCACTTTTGGGAAGAAAAGCATAAAATGGTATCAGGACAAAACATTTTTCATGATGGCAGAAAAACCTGCTGGCGTTTTCTTCCTTTCTCCTTAAGCACAAGCTTGTCAAATGACCAAACGGAAAGCCCTCAGCAGCTTTCGAAGGGCCAGGCTCTCAGCCTGCATGTTTCTCCGCATGGAGGCATAGTTAGAAGCCTGGTCCCAGTCCCACAGCCCATCTATGCTGGTGTTTTTCTCATTTTCTTGGAAGTCTTGACAGGTTTGTGTTCTTCTTCTCTTTTTTTTGGTTTTTTTTTTTTTTCGTTTTCTTTTAAAAAACCGAAGCTTTTAGCAGCCCTGGGGCAGAAGGCTCTCACTTGCTAAATCACAAGGTTTGCCACATTGAAATGTAGGGACGTGCCCGCAAACGGGAACTGGCTGTCTCAGCTTTTGTTCTTGACTGTTTGCCAGAGCCCTTAACACACAGGAGGAGGTTGAGCCACCTAAACATCCCTGTGCTGGGGGAGCCTGTAATTGCGGGCATTAACATATCAGCCGCCATCGGGCGCCTTTGCCAGCAGTGCAGGTAACCCCACTGCTGGGCGGCCGTGTGACGAGAAGGAGTAGAGGCGCCCGGCAGTGCCGACGGCGTGTCCCTCCTGGCCCAGGCGCCGGGTTGCACTGACCCAGGGTCCCGTGCCCTTCCAGCACTCGGTGATTACGGGAGGCAGAGAGGTGAGAATGTCAGGAAACACCATTCAGTGCTGTGATGTCAGAAATACGGTTATCCTAGATTTTAGAGCCAGGTAAGTGATGATCCCCGCGCTGCCCCACCAGAGAGGCACCGACAAGAATTGGATATGTATCAGTGAGATGAACGGTCACTTTTTCCACCTCCCAGCTTGTTTGAAGAACGTTGGTGGGAAGCGACAGCAAGGGACCAGAACTTGTACATTGGAAGAGATGATTAGCAAAATGCTGCCCTTAAAGAGCCGAAAAGCAACCTCCAGTGCAGCCAACAGTGGTAGGTGCTTCCTCAGCACAGACCTAACCCGTAGCTCTCCATGCCATTCCAGGGCTGCATATCCTTATTTAACTTGGACAGCACACCTCAGTCCTCAGCTACAGATATATTTAGACTTCTATTTCAGTCACAGACTTGGAGAGAGACCAGGTGTACACCTCAGACCTTGCCTATAGTCATTCCTTGGCCACCTCACTGTTCTACTGATGTTTATTTAAATGGATGAGGGGTGGAGCACGACCTAGCAAGGGGTTGAGAAGCTCTCCTAACTTCCCTTCCTCAGCTGGGCTCTTGTCAGCCACCTCGCTGCGATGTTTTAACCTGGGAACTCTGGGGCGGCACTGCGTCTGCCTCCAGGCTCCACCTTAAGGTGCTCAAGGTCCTTCAGGTCCCTTCTGCTGGCTCCAGTTTCTTTCCTGTGTGTCCCAAAGGGGCAGGTCTTGCACCTCAGAGGGATTTAGGATTTCGACAAGCTGCACCATTCACCCCAAACTCTATCAATCAGGTACAAAGTCAACAGCAAGAGCCCCCCAGTCTTCACCTGCAGCTCTCGGTACCAGTTTTCCCTTGGGCTCTCCTCCATGAGTCCCTGCACAGCTTTGAACCACCGGGGAGCTCAGAAGCTCCAAATTATCCTTTCTCTGGGCTGTCCATCCCCATTTAGGTCTCTCTTGGCAAAGTAGCTGGACTAGAGCTCAGCTCCTGCATCACCCAGAATTTTCCTCTGCTTCCCCTGACCACCTCCTCCTGAACCTCCACCATCAGTTGGCTGTGTCTCTGCTCCGGCGGAGGCTCCCCTAACCCAGAGGCAGCACCCTCGCTCCCAGCACTTCCTCAACCCCATCGCTTGGGTGAAGGTTAACAAAGATGTGCCGGTGGGCACCCACCCCTGAACCACCTCCTCGAGTTCGCAGGTCCCACGAGGCGGGCGAACCAAACCCTTTTCCCTCGCAACGTCATGGCATGGAGTTATAAAGTTCATCTTGTCAGTAAGCAAGCTGGTCCCACCCACGACTTCTTTCCACATAATTATGGCTCGCGGAGATACCAGGAAAAAAGGAGAGCCCCTGCCGGAGATGCTGACGTCTTTTTCCTTTCAGGTTCAATGGCTGCTTTACTGCGGTCGGGTTTTCTTCCTCCCCGCTGCCCGGTCTTTCTCTGACTGGAATCGTTCCCCTCTGAAAAACGTGGTGACTTTTGCTGAAAAGCAGTTCTGCCACTTCTGTAGCGAGGCAGCGCTCACGAACGGCACAGTGGTAGTTACGGGATGTGTGGTTTACCTCAAGACGTCACATCTCCTCCCCCCAGAGACATCAGAAGGGTTATTGCTCAAATTTGGCTTCGATTGTATGAAGGAAAAAGGCCCCGTGACTTTCACTACTACTTTTAATGTTCTAAGAAACCTTCGTGCTCCCTTCCACAGGCTGCTTCAAAGGGCAATTAGCCGGGGCACAAGATGCTGCCTTTTGGTGAACATACGCATACGAAATGTGGTCTAAAATCCCATGAGACAAATCGCAGTATTTCCTACCTGGGGAAAGGAGTGATTGATTTTGGTCGGGGATTTTTCCCAGGCGAAGGCTGGCCAGAAAGCAGGGCTTCGTGTACCAGATTTGTGCTTTCTGTCCTTCAATATTTTTGGAGAGCAGAAGACGGGAAATATCCGTCGTGCCTCTTTCAGTGCTGGAGCCCTGATGCTTGGCTGGAAGATGGTCCCTGAGGACCCATTGCTGGGGATGGCTGTGGTCCACACAGGGAAGGAGGGTGCCAGGGCTGGGCTCACCCAGCAGAGCGCCGTGCTCTGCCGAGGCAAACACCAGCCCAGCAAAAGCTGGGCATCCTCTCTGGGACAGGAAAGCTGTGAAACAGGAGGCAGGCAGGCTCAGTCGTGCCGGACACGGGCAGCGTGGGGCTGTGTTAGTGCACTCCCAGAGAGAGAGCTGAGAAAGGAAACCATCAAACCAGATCTTTGCGTCCTGGCTGAAAAAAAAAAAAAAAACAACAAACCGTGCAGAAGGTAAAGAAATACCACGACCAGTGGAAAGGCAGCCATTCTCACCTCCTTCACACAGGCAGTGGGGAACGGAGCAGGGCTGCCCAACCAGGCTGCTGGCACTTTGGCGAAGGGCGCTGGTGCCGACATGGAGATGCACTGCGACTCGGGGGAGCCCAGCTGCCGCTGTTAGCCCCAGGTTTGGTCCTCTCCTTGTTTTTACTGGCAAGGAGATCCCCTCTTTTCTCACAAGCCACCACCAGGTTTTAAGAACTTTCCCACTCTGTAGACCCGTGTCAAGCTGAACTAGTACAAGCATGACACCGTGAATCCTCGGGGCGCGAGGTTTTGCCCGTACAGCAGCTGATGTGCTTTTCGTGAGCTGTTTCATCCTTGCGTGAGCCACAGTGAGCGGGGCGAGCAGGCATCGCTCCTGAGAGCTGCCCACCCGAAACTGTGACACCACGGCGAAGGGCAAAGGGCGCAAAGGCCAACAGTGCCACGGCCTTTTCCTCGCCTCAGCTTTGAGAGTGCAGCTGCGATGTTTGACCAAAACCATGACCAAGCTCCCCTTTCCTAAAATCATCATTTCTGACTTCCCCTGTGGTGCCCGAGGATGTGGTCCCCAAGGATGGCACAGGCTTCCCTGATTTTTATACAAAGACTGCGTGACACCTAATGAATGCTGGGTTTTCTCATGGGTGCCTTCCTCCCGTGCGCGGTACTGTGCTGTGTGACCTGCCCAGGAAACGCTGCTGGTTTCCTGCAGCGAGCCGGGCAGTGCCTCGCTAGCTGAAGAGCTCGTTCACCTGCCCATTGCTCCAGCGCCAGCCTCTCGGGCTCCTCCAGGAAGGTTCTCATCCACGGATGAAAAGCACTTGCAAAAGGGATGAGCAGCACTTACAACACTCACGAGCGGAGGGAGAGCGGCCTGTCCCAGCGCCATCAGCAGGAGCTCAACGCCCACCTCCCCGCTGGCCAGGATGCAGGATGCATGCCAGGGAGAGGGAAACAGTTACGACACAACCAGGTGGGAGACGCGTGTCCATGTGTGCGTTGCAAGGACATTATCTCCTAACTCCGAGGTGTGAATAGGAAAGGAGTTCCCTTCAACAAAGCTGACCCAGCGAGGAGAGGCCAAGGATGGGCACCTTCATCCCTGGCACTGTGTCTCTGCTGGGGCTGGCAGGCTGCTGGCATGAGCTAATTAACCCTTCAATTGCTGAGGAAGCTCAGAGGACCTTAATTTGACAATCACCATAAAAATATTTTGTCTGTCAACAGAGTCTTTCATCCAAGGATCTCAGAACGCTTTACAAGTATTAATTAAGCTCACCAAGGTAAGTATGAATAATTATCATCATTGAACAGCACGGAGAACTGAGGCCAAACTTGCCCAAGAGCATCTGTCGGGCCTTGGGGACCAGCACGGAAGAGGAGCAATTCCCAGCTGCGGTCGGCAGACTGCAAACCCTCCTGCAGAGAACAGCCTCAGCCTGCAAACCGGCCGAGTCTGCTGCGCGCCGCTCAAGGGCGTCTTCCCCTAGAAGATCACATGTTCGAAGGATGGGAAAAAAAAGTTATTTTCATTTTGGGATACAATGCAATCGATGCCGCTGTAAAAAAATTAGCCAAAAATGACATGAATATATAAACTCCCTGTATCAGTGTGAAAGCTTTCTGAATAACAGAAAATGAATGCTGTTTCATTTATCCCGTGTCTCGTGTTAGCCCCTTCTACTGTTTTATGTGAGATTAGTAGTTTCTGAAAGGAATGGGTAGAGAATCAGGTGTTGAGGAACTAGGGACAGAATTAAAGGACTATTTTAAACCCCAAATGATCAAACCTCCATTTATACAAACTTGCGTATTATTTCCCCTTATAATTATGAATCTCAGGGCTTGGAGCACTTCTATTTTCCTATGCCTTCAACCATCCTGTATCAAGGAGTCTCAGATCAGGGTTGCTTAGGTTGCAGGTTCAGCTGTATTTTAAAGTGATAAAGACTCACTGCCATCTAGTCTGAACTCTTGCACAGCCCAACCCAGAGGAATTTAGCTATTTACCTTGTAGATAGCCCAACTACTTACATCACGTTATTTGGTTAATTTTCACGGACGAATCTGTAACTGCTGAAGGTCTCTGAAGCCTCCTCACCTTCCAAACCCTGCTCTACGTTGCATGGAGAGGCTCCAAAATTGGGCTTTTTGTTTGCAAATTCCTTACCTATAGCAATGTTGTGGGAATGAATATACAAATACTGTGAGATTAGAAGATACCAGAGCAATGGGGAGAGGAGTCATAAATATACCTCACACAGATAATAGCAGCTATAAATTCTATTGCCTTGATCTGGCTTGGCACGGGTGCTCTACAGAACTACTTGCTGTGCTCATTCCTCTCTCCATGGCAAGCTTCACTGTTTATTACTGATATATAACTATAGCGTTATGGTCGTCTTCTGGATGGTTCTGGATAAAAGCAGCCTTTTCGGTTTAAATTTAGCACTTTCCAAAGCGATGGCAGCTAAACCGAACAATATCCATATGAAGTGTGTTATGGGGGTTAAACTGATGATTGCCTTATGCCAGCACAACTTCCCTGTGCAAGTATCTTTTAGGCAGCGATTTGGTCTCTGAGTTGAAACTGTGCTTGACCTGTGAGCCACTACAGATGGGGCTCTGACGGATGAAGGGCTACCCAGAACGAAGGACCTGAATAGGTGACTCTTCTTGGTTGCAGAGGATTCTACAGCATCATGACTGGACTGAAGTTGATGGGAACTTCTCTACCAGCGGAGCAAAGCCAGGAGTGGTCTCCCAGAAGGGATCAGTGGACTTGGAGTCCTTCCTCTTCCTCCCCATGCAGAGGGCCATCTGCCCTGTGGCTCCGCTTACCCAGGTGCCTCCGCCCCGTGGCTCGCCCTGCCTGTCCAGTGTGCGGGTGGTGGTGGGCCCACCGGGACCCCCTCACCCATGCGACTCAAGGGCATGTTTCATTGCTGCTGAATCCCTGGGCAGCTTCAGATAAAAGGGACAGGCAGGGCGGTGGGACGGGGCTTCAGGTCACTGACCGGTTAATCAGGAAGGGGGGAGCCTCTTCCTGGGGAACGCTGGAAACCTCCTCACCTAAGCCATGGCAAACTGAGCTCAATGAAGTGTTTCAGATCAGTGCTGCCTGTTTCCAATTACATCCGAGAGTATTTCTGCACTGAAGAGCCAACGTCTTGATTTATAGGCTTTCGGGCAAGGGAATGCCGTGTTTTTTATTATCTTTATCTCTAAATCTGCTCTTGTTACTTGTTGCTTACAACAAACTGCAGAGTCTAATGCAAAGGTCTTTTATTAAGGTTTCCTACACTCAGATGCTAAAATCCTTCATTAAAGCCCAGGCTAATTGCTTCTTCATCAGACGGACAGGCCCATCCGTTCCACTCCCCTCAGCGTGCCCTTGGGAGGCGAACACGCTTTTTGGGACGGCGTCCCCTCAGAAGGTGGGGAAGCTGGAGACAAACCTCAGGCTGAGGCTACGCAGCCGTACTGCTGTCCTGCCCAGGCCTCGGCCACGGACGGAGCCCGAGCACGCGCTCACACCTCACGGGCGCCGTGGACAGTGGCAGAGGCAGCTGGCCTGCTCCTGCACCACTCGCTCTGCAGCAGACATTCCTCTGGCTGGATTTTCTGCTGCATTGGCTTCCCACATTAGGGCGCTGGTGCCGACATGGAGATGCACTGCGAC
>VZSC01019025.1:1068352-1092397 GCA_013398225.1 Steatornis caripensis
TGGGCTGGGGCCCTTCCCGCCTCTGCCCAGCGTGAGTTTGCTGTGCAAAAAAAAAAAAAAAATCACTTTTAGAAAATGATGTCTTCTCTGGAAGGAAAACACTCAAATGCAGCGAGGAAGAGTTTTATGAGCTTTGCTTAAATACTTGTTGTGCAACATCCTTACGGGATTTCATTATTTATGATTTTATCTAACTACAGTCTATGCCTAATAGCTCGGAGGTGCTGTTGATTAATTTTTTCCAGCTCTTTGATGTACCGGCAATAACTTGTCCACATTGTCCTGTGTCAGTAAAGTGGAAATTGCCACGGTATAGTCAAGGTGTGGTATCATGAGGTGGCCAAAGCCAGAATAACTGCCCAGGTCCACGGCAGGACCGAGGTTCCCCCCGGCCACGCTCTCCCCACTTGCGTTCGTTGATGGTGCTGTAATGAGTCAACTCACTAAAACAGGAAAAAGCTAACCCAACTGAAAAATGTTGGGTTTTTCTTTCACTGGGTTAGTGAGTCGAACTCGCTCTCCATGTAACCAGGTACGAACCAGAGCCAGCACGGAGGACGAAGGGAGCGATTAGGCAGCGAGGAGCAGCGTGAGGAGGAAGACGAGGAGAAGGGCAAGTGGGGGCAGGCTATAAGATCATCTTTTGACACCACACCCTGCGTATGGACACTGTCAGTCTAATTCCTACCGTACTGGTTCCATCCTCGATGTTGTAATCTGTTTCTGTGAATCTTTTCAATTAGGTAGTGATTTATTGGTTAGTGGGGTGGGTTTGGACAACCTCCAGCAACAGACACGAAATCCATTGCCATGCTGAGCTCCATCCTATTGCCTGCAATGAGAAGGCATGACATTTTTTCTTCAGGAAATGAATCTTTTTCAAAGTGATTATAAGATTATATGACTAGGCTATCGAGTGATGTAAACCTGCCCGTTTCCAAAGGCTTTGGTGCAGTTACACAACTTACAAAAGGATTTGCTTCAAAATTTTTAGCTGCCCCAGCACATTAGTTGCTGATTAACTGGAGGTCTTCCTGAAAAGAGTGCATTTATCAGCATAAACGGACCTCTTTGTTCCCTTATGTAGAGGTTTTCAGTCTGCCCAAGTCAAAGCATTTGCCAGTTCCAAATTTATTACTCCTTGTCGTCGCTTCTCTTACAGTCATCACCTCTCTGGTATTAGTCCAATTCTGTGGATTTGTCAATCACCACCACAAAGAAACCCAGAGCCAAAATAAACCTGGCACGACTTGATTTCTGTACTACAAATGTACTGGCACAAACATTGTCCACAAAATCTCCCATTTCAGCAAAGTGCTTGAAATCCCATTGACTTCAATTAGTAAGTAAGTTAAGCAAGTACTTAAATGCCGTGTTTGAACTGGGGCCTGAACACTGTTCCTTGGCCAACTAGATTCATCGTCTTTCTTTTTAATAGTTACGCAGCTTTTAGAGGAACTTCCACATTTCAGTTCAGTCAAGACATCAAAAACTTGGGTGAGATCAAGGAGAACTGAAAGCAGATACTGCATTTTCTTCTGGCATCTTTCATTTAGAAACTGTTTCTGGTAGGTTAAGCATTAAGGATTCAAGGAGAGCAAATGAAACGAGATGGCCTTCTAGGACACTTCCCTCTTCTTGAAATTATGGGGTCAAATCTTGAAAAGAAAATCTTACTCAGGCAAAACAACACAAGGAAGGGAATTGCTTGATGTAGAAGATAAGGGAAAAACCTGGACCACTACAAACTACGAAGGGGCTTTACTTCATGGTAGCTGATGGCAATTTTGTACTACACGCTACTCCTGTTCTCCCTGTATGCAATTACATAGGCATATCAGTGTAATGCGTGGTTATTACAAAATAACCACAACATGCTGGAAAGAACATTTTATGCTTCTTAGTTGGACAAGGCTCATCTGGTCTTAATCTGGTTTTTTTAATCCTTCTTAAGGAACATCTTCTATTTTAAGATTTTCCCCATTTGCCAATGGAATCTACGTTAATCAGACCCCTATCAAATCAGACTTGTTCCATTATTGTCTCTGCTGATCAAAGAGCTCTGGGGCAGTTTCCCGAGAGGCAGGCATACCTTGCCACTGGAGCAGGAAGGCAGAGCAGCGGCATGCAAATGCTCCCCCACCTTCCTCCTGTTGGGAAAGCGGCTTTCCAGCCCAGCCACCTGCTAGGCTGGCTGCTCACACTCAGCCCCGGACCTGTGCGCTTCCCTTGTCCAAACCTGTCCTTCCTGGGGACGCTCGCGCTGCCCCACCAGGAGGTTTCACTTCTGTGGGAGGCAGAGCCACGGGGCGCTGTCCCTTTTCCCACCAGGTTTGGGCGCCTTCCTCAGTGCTGAGGGGAAATCCTCGGGAGCTTTGCCTGCATGGTAGCTCCATTGAGCCACGGAGCTGCTGAACAAGAGGGTGGCGCCGGCAGCTTCTTCACCTCTTTGTTTTCAACAAGGCTGGCAGGGAGCGCTGCCTTACGCAGGGCTCGCTCCCGCAGGCAAGCGGGAGACAGGCGTCGAGCATGCCTGGCATTGGCCAGAGCCTCTGAAGAGTAGGGCTGGCGGAGGAGGAGCCTGGCCCTGGTGTGAGCCAAGGTGGGCGATGCCGGCATGGCCAACGGTGGACTGGCTGGCTCCTGGGAAACTCTGCCTATTCCCAACCTGCATGAAGAGACTTCCAGCTTTAGGTGATAGTCCAAAGGACTGAAATCTCGCACACAGTGACTCAGGGCACGACTATGCTGTCGGATGGAGTGGGGTGAAGAGCCCCAAGCCCGCATGGGGAGGAGCACGGCTTTTGGCCTTGCACTACTCCTACACTGCCCCACTGGGTCTGTCCTGCTGCTCGGCTGCGGGACGGGATGTGCCAGCTAGGGTACGGGCCAGGCGGCTGCCAGGGCGGAGTGAGGGCAGCCGGGCAGCCTCCACACCGCCCTTCCTGGTACGTCTGCTCCAGGGCAATGCAGGCAGGACGTGGCAGGAGAGACCCAGGCCGAGGACGGAGCCATCTCCCAGCCTCACACAGAGACCAGGCATGGCTTCCCTGTGTGCCGGCACGGGTGGGAGCAGCGGCACTGGCTGCATCACGGCTGGGCCCAGCTCCCGTCACGCCATGGAGCGGCCATGCTGGCCTGGACGAGTCACATCCCTGCTTTTTGCCTCAGTCCCTTGTTTGTAAAATGGACACAAATACTTCACAAGGGCGTTGTGAAACCTGATTAATTAATACCTGTAATGCACTTTGATGTCCTTGCATGAGAAGTCCTATGTAACTACAAAGCATTTTTAATGTTATAAAGCAAGAACTTCTTGCTGTCTTGCCTTGGCAAAGAGGCTGATTAGATGTTATCAGTTTTGCTGTTTACATGCACAGAAACTGCTGCAGTATGGTTTGGATCCTGTTTTGTTTTTAAAGAGTAACATAGTAAAATGACGGAAGAGTTAATTCGGGAGTCTGTTCCCTGTAACTTCAGGGAGCGGCCAGAACTGACTTCATATTTACTGTCAGGGAAATAAGCTAAATAGTCCTTCAAGAAAAAAACCCAACAAACCCTCAAAAACCAAACCAAACCAAACCAAACAAAAAAGCTGCCATATCTGTGCATGCTGGTGTGTTCCGATCACACCTGCAGTAACTAAGTTCCAAAAGGTCTTCTAGCTCGAGCTTGAGGAAAAAGCTGTACCACAGGGGCACTTAATCCTGCATTTAAATCATTGCGTACGGCTCACATTTCATAGAAGTCAACTGGCTCCTAAATAAGAGCCTTGGCCAAATCTCGTTGACTATTTTTGTCTAATCTGCTGTTAAGACTGTCCCCTTTGCAGTTTTACTACTTAAGCGGTAAAGACTCAACATGGGGAGCTGGGACTGACGAGCCCTGATTCCGCCTTCATCATGATCACACGGTGCTGTCCCACCAGCAGACACGATTGCAGAGCCCGTGCTTTAATTTAGACTCATGTGATTGATAACTAATGCTGAAACAGGAGGAAGCTGTGCTTCATGGCCCTTCCCTTAGAGGGCTCAGTGATGTATGCGCACAGCGGAGGGATGGAAGTGCAGCTTTACATGTTAAAATTCCCAACAGGCCCGTCCAGTGCTGCATCTAAAGACGCACTAATAAGTTAATGACAAAACACAAATGCGTTGGCTCCTCTAATTTAGAAAACTGGAGCCGAAGGAGTCTTAATAATCTTGCTTTTCTTTCCCAATTAACACTGTTTACTTTCTGCATTTCCTTGACCTTGAAAAGCAATCCTGCACAATTTCACGTACTTGCCTCCACCTTCAGCCCTTAGAGCACGAACGCAGCATCCAGATCGTGCATGGCTTAAGCGGCGTCACACTTGGTTTAAATTGGATTATAAAACTAGAATAAAACTATGTATAAACATTCACTCCACATTTACAAGACTTACTTTGCAGTCAGTCCTCCCAGGACAGGATAATTTCACCGCACTCAGCAGTGTTGTTCCAGACCAACAGCAGCACAGCGGCTCCTTCCCTCTCTGGCTGCCAGCACCCACTTTCTCTCTCTTCCTTGAATCTAAAACTGGCTGTAAACTTGGACATTATCATTTTGCTAACACAAACAGGTAAACACACACATGAAGCACACTGCAAAGGGCTCGGGCTCTTTGTACGCCGTTGTTCTAGCAGCCACCTCAAAGCCTGGCGATGCCGACAGTTGCCTGAGAGCAATAAGCAATTGCCCACAAGCACTTTCTTGGCCTTTTTTAGTTTTGTTTTTAATGACAACTTCTCCCTGTGCTCATCCGGACAGCGTCTGGAGGACAGCGGGATCCCGTGCATGGCGGTGTGGCTGGCAGCCCTGTGGCTGAGCCGGGTGCTCTCAGTTGTTGTGCCAGGCAAAGCGAGACGGGAAGGAGCCAAAGTCCAGCTCAGGTGCGGGTAGCTGTTGGCAGGAATATGCACAACGAGAGGAAACCAGGTACATCGCCTTTGCAAAACCAAACAAACAACACTTTTTTTTAAAAAAATGGCCCCCAAAAAACAGCTTAGACAAAATCCTTTCCTTCCCCCAGCAACAGTGGGTTGCAGAGGCTGAAATGTTTTCACACTGAAAGCATGGCAGCGTTTGGGAGCTTTCTCTACAGTCTACAAATAAACAAAACCCAGGGAGTGTTTTGCATTCAATAGTTAATCACAGTTGGCTGAGTGTTTATATTTTTCTTCACTGTAAAGGCATTCTTGGTCCGCCTCCCAAACAGCTTGTTTTGTCTGCGAGATTTAATCTTGAGTGGCAGGACTAGGCGCAAAGACAAGCCTCAAAACAATTCTCATTTTTCTATAGCAAGATGTTAGGATGTAAAAGCTAACTTCGCTGCAAACAGGCCCCTCAGGTTGGCATGCGCAGGGCTTCTTGCCACAATTTCCAGTCTGCCCTGATACAGTGGCCCATAAAGCTGCTCGTTTCACTCAGTTTTAACACTTTCTTGTTTGTGAACTGCTCTTTAAATAGCCCAGACAACGACAAACAACTAGGATTCAATGCGTGTTGGATCAGTTTCCAGCCCTAGCTCTTCCCTGAAGAAGCATCTTGTTTGTATACAGAGAGCAATGGCTCCAGATGCCCAGCCTACTTTAAAACCCAAACATGATTTTTCTTCAAGGCAACATCAAGGTACGTCTCATAAAAATGAAGGGATGATGCAATAAGTCTACAGTGCTTCAAGTACTCTGCTCAGAATTAGCTTAGGCAGTTACTTAAGAGCACTGTGCACTGCTAAGATCTGAAAATGGTTAGAAACAGTAAACTTTTGAAGTCTCACCACTCTTGGTCTTCATTTTGTTTCCACGTGCTAGTGCCTCTGAACAATCTTTAAAGGTAGGCAGCATCAGGTTGTGTTTGGTTGTGCTTAGATCCGTATCACAGGTTTTAGAAAAGTTAATAAAACCAGCACATCAAAGTTGCCTGAGAGGTATGTCTGCAGGACATTTAGTCCAACCTTTTGCTTGAAGCAGGCCTATTACCAGTTGCTAGACCAAGACCGCCACAGCTTTGCCTACTCATGTCTCAAAAATCTCCAGGGAGATGCCCCAGCCTCGGGGAGAAGCAATTCCACTGCTGGACAGTGTCCTCTTGGCGGAAATGCTCCCTGCCTTGGGCTTGGTATCCTGGAGATTTGTGCCTGTGATGGTGATGCTTTTGGAGGAAGAATTTTTGATAAAAGTCTTCTCTGTAAACATAATCTGACAGAGCTTGAAGGAAGGAGTCATGAAACTCCCCACAAATTAATTTCAACAGCTTCTTGCAGTTCCCCTAATCCTGTGTATGTAACCCTAGACGTAGGTATATACTTCTGGTATTTTTTTCCCACGTATGCTTTCAAATCAGTAGAAGTCGTTCTTAGCAAAGCTGGGGTCTGTACAAATCATGTGTTACATAATGCTGGTAACCTCCAGCACCTTCTGAGAATTTTATCTGAGCTGCCTTCAAGTACAGGACCTGCTTCTTCAGCCTGCTCCACGGTACATCTGGGGCAGAGAAGAGAAATAGCGCTTCACACAGTATAGCTAACGTGGGCACCCTTCCGCCAGAGTGTACCGCAGTGATGAATACACAGCTGAATTTTAAAAAGGGACAAATAATCACATGATCAATTTCTAAACCGCTGTAATAAAAATAAGGCTAAATTCAACAAAACCTTGTTAAGAAATAGTCCTGTCATCCATAAACAAGCATGAGAAACCAGGCAATTAGATTATTTTGGAATCTCACTTTATAAGATAAAGTGCCCCAGCACGAGCTAATGCCAGAGAGGGAATCGGATTTGATCGAGCAACGTCCCGACAGACACCACCTCCTCTTCAAAAACCAGGCACCTCTGAGTGTTGTTAGTAGCCTTGCTTTGAAAAGCCTTTTCCTCATGAGCAGGCATTTACCCAGCTTTGCATGAGCAATCCATGTCCGTGCTGAAGACCCATCCACTGGAAGAGAGGAAGGCAAGATCAAGTTGCGTGGGTTTTTCATGCAACCTGCCCATAATTGGCCTCAAGCAGCGGCTGAGTCACTCACAAGAGTCCCGGGTGCTATTAGGACCAGACACGCCACGGGCCAGTGTATAATTATACCAGCCACCACCGTGCGGAAACTGCTTCATTTAGCTATCTGACCCCATTAGACAGAAGCTGTTATTTCTTCTTGGCTACAAGTGCTGTGGGTGCTGTGAAGAAGACGAGCCCAATTCTCACAGCACAAACTCATTCACCCAAACTCGCCTCTTTCTTGCTGAAACCAGAAGGTGCCATCCCGTTTCCGGGTTCACCCGTGGGCTGCCTGACAGCACCCGCGGCGCCGAGGCAGAGGCTGAGGCACAGCACCTACTGCGTACAAGGGACTGGGAGATGAGTGCAGACAGTCTAGGAAATGCAGCCCACTACGGTATCTTTTTCAACAGAAAGGAAAGATGAAATGACGACTGAAACAAGCCATGTGAATGAAGCAATGCAAGAAACAAGCTGTTTTGTTTGGACATGCTTTTTTTCCCTTTCTCATGACGAGGATAGAAAAGTTCAGATGGGAAGCTGGTTGCTGACGGCCCCTGAGGTTTTTATGCGCCTCTAGGGTTGGCGATGCAAGGAGAACAGTTTCTGCAGTGCCTGCTCTCCGGTAGAACAGCGGCAGCCGAACAGAGAGCAGGCTCGCTTGGCCAAAACACACAAGAAATCACCCTTAGCTGGCAGGGCTGTACTTGAGTTGCAGCCGAATCTTGCAGCTGCCTGTTCCTATCAAGGCATTAAGAGGAAATGCCCAGCTTCAGCAGCAGCAGGATGGCATCCCCCTCTGGCACTGCTCCTCTGTCTGGTACAAAAAAGAACAAAGCCCCAGCTGATGAGCAACCAAAGCCTGTTACCTCCTGCAACGGGGATCTTATGGAGAAGGAGCGAGGGGAACCTGGGTAGGTGAGGCGGCTGTGTACATCGACTGCGCCAGTGGAGGCCGTTTCCCTAGAAGAAGGCTCAGAGTTTTTGTCACTCCTGGTTGTCACCCTGGCTGTCTGAGTTTGCTGGGAGGGGTGCGCCATGCTGGGCTGCTGCAGACTCTGCAGTTCAGAGAAGAAATGCACGGCTCCAACCTCAAGCTGCTACTCACACCAGTGCTACATCCCATTCGAAACACACAAATAAGCTCGACAGCCCTGATTTTTAAACAAGTAATAAAAAAACTCTTGCTGAAAGGGACAGTGGAATAAAGGAAACAAGATGTCAAATTATAATCAGCTTGAATCATTTCTAATAAACACCGAGGAAATAAAATGTACCCTGTTTGCTGGCAGGCTTGATGGCTTACAAAGCACTCGCCCCACCCAAATCAAGGGCTTGAAATGGAGCAGCAGCGGAACAGAAACCCTTGATAGCGCCAGATTTGCTTTTCCCTGGTACCGCATGGATAGAAAAAGCATCGTTAAGAGTTTAGAGTTTGATGAACACAAGGAGCGCCCCAAGGATCAATTTTCACCACGGGCAGCTGCAGCACGAGGAATTAATTCTTCACCTTCTCTGGTGACAGGAGAAATGTGGGGAGCTGTAAGCACAAATAACGTTGGACTTGTAATGTGTATTTTGTTTTTCATGCCTGCAATTAAACGCTTGCTTTACTTCCTGTTGTTTAAAACTGTATTTATTCTTTAGCTCCACAAGAAAAACCTCCTGTATTTTTTTTAATTTGCACTGGGGACACGTTTGAAGGCCCATATTGTAGACTCAGCAAGTGGCAGGGCAGCCGCCAAACCTTGCTTCCTTTGTTGATTTCTTGACGATTTAAGACCTATTTTCAGCAGCTGATCCCAGTTTCCCCCCCTGCCTTTTTGCTCGGTAACCACCATTTTAACAAAATGGTGTTTGCACAGTGCCTTGGAACCAAGAGCTGCGCTTTTAAACCTCAGACAGGGAATAAAATAGGAAAAGCAGCACTAAAATCACCTACACGCCACGGGCTTTCAAACCACATGCTTAGAAATATATGGCAGAATGCTTGGATTCTTGCAGAATAATATTAGCCTGCTAGTCTTTTATTTCTTACGTAGCTAAAATTACCTGTGTGTTTCTGATACTTGTGTTGTTTACCCAGCACAAATTTTGCAATTATTCCCTGAAACTACATAAGTCAGTAAACAAAAACATTACAAAAACCTGTACCGTTGATGTACATTGTTCAGGCTCGTACTGGCTTTGCCCATAGGGACAGACCTATTGTTTCANATTATTCCCTGAAACTACAGAAGTCAGTAAACAAAAACATTACAAAAACCTGTACCGTTGATGTACATTGTTCAGGCTCGTACTGGCTTTGCCCATAGGGACAGACCTATTGTTTCAAAGCACAAACAGGAAAAGATACAGCCTGATCGATGGTTTATTTAGGTGCGGGCTTCCTTCAGAAAAGGAGAATACACTTTCCCCCTGCTGATGCTAAGATGCACATTAAACCAAGATTTGGTGCAAAAAATGTATCCAGTGCCACGAGCGCGAGTATCCTCTCTGTTCTGGGTAACAATTGAGTCTTTCCTCGGAGTTATTCTGCTGTGGAGAATACAGTACTTGGCTTAAGAAATAAAAAAGTTTCTACTGGTTATTTTTATAACAAATAAATCTATATTTAACGTAGGCCCATCGGATGCTGGCACACACCTTGTTGCCTTGTTAAAACATAAACCTCAACCTCACTAAAAATAGCAGTAACTAGTAAGGATGAAACAAAATTGTCCCAGAACATTACAAACATTTGAAAATAGAAACTGAAAGGGAGATGACTTAAGGGATTTTCAGTACCATTTAAGAACTAAGAAACAGCGTAACCTTTAGGTTTAATGAGCATTACAATACATCAATTACAGAGACGTAAGTAATTTAAGGGAAGTGTTTTCTCTGGCAGTCAGTTTGGTCACAGACTTCATTTGCTTCACAGGGAAAGGACAGCACCCTGTAATTAAGCCATGGTCAGAAGCCGTGTCCAAAGCTTGTTTCCTTCTTGCAGCATGCCTTTCTCACAAAGCTGGAAGGGTGAGAAACTCCCCTTCTCCACGGACAGAGGACACTTCCCCTTCATCTCCACGCATCGCTGCTGCTTAGGTGTGGTATTAGAAACATATTTCAGACCTGCAGGGGTGACCCTCACATGCTACTACGGGTTTCCACTGCCTGCTGCTTCCCCGGTTGTTAAAGGTACTGACAGAGGAGGAGGAGGAGGAGGACGTGCTAGTAGCAGTCCCTACTCCCCACTTAAACAAGTTTTTGACCTTTGCTAAACCCCCAGCCTTGTATTAAGAGGTACTGCTTCATAGAGACTAGCCAGACCTATTCCCCTCCTTCCTAGGTGTCCTGGTTTGGGCCAGGACAGAACCAATTTTCTTTCAGTAACTTTACTTTGTAGTTAGGTCTCTTCTGAGAAGCTGCACTCNGATCACAAGGGTCACGCTCTCTTCTTCTATGGCTGGCATCTGAGGAGGACTCTGTCCGATTCTTCTGCCTTCGATCCTGATCCGTGCATTCCTGCATCCAGCTCCTGCCTGCTGCTGAGTGCAGTCTGGGACTTTCTCAGGGCGTGCCCTGCAGTGTCCGGGTGATGCACTGGTCATCGGTGGGGGGGAGCTCGATGTTGGTTTTGTACGTATTTGTATATATTACATTATTATTTTTCCTATTATTATTATTATACATTATTACTGTAGTTAGATTAAAGCTGTTTTAACTTTTCCAACCTGTAAGTCTCTTTCCCTTTTCTCTTTCCTGTCCCTTTGGGGAGGGTGTGGGTTAACAAAGAGCATCTGTCGTCCGTTTAATAGCCAGCCCAGCTTTAAACTGGGACACTAGGTAAGTCCTTTGTGTAAAAACACCTCAAGTAAGACTTAAGGTACTGCACTTTATTGCTAAATCTCATCTCCCAGCTGATTCACTGAAGATGCTTATTGCTGCAAGCACCAGACAAGATGACAGAAAGAAAACACACAGAGAAACACGCCTAGTGAGGGTCTGATGACGCAGAGGAGATTCGTGCCAGTTCTACCAGTGATTTCTTCTCAAAAACTGGGTCAAGTCTACTCCATATACGAACGGGAGGATGTTCAAGGACACCGATGATACCAAAATGCTGCTGATTCAGCAAACGAAACATGCTGATCAACAAAGTCAGGACTAGCACAACAGAAAGATCAATGATGGCCAAACTACGTATGATATAGTTAACTTTTATTTATTCTTCCAGCTGTTTGCCCAGTCTTTCCAGTAAGTTCACAAAAAGTCTGACTTCGAATGTGAAAGATCTGGCATTACTTCTAGCACAGTGGATTACGTATGCAGATGAACAAAGGCTCCACTATAAGCTTGCACTTTAAGGACCTTTGGAAAATTGTGCATTAATGGGGCTTCGTAACTAGAGGCTCAGTGCATTCTTTAAATTGAAATTACGCAGAGTAGAATTTCGGCTTTTCAATATGTTCGTAACATTGCCATTTTTCTCCTATGTTTTGTGGTTCTCACAAACCAAAGAAACTAGCCTAGGTCTGACTGCTCCTTTCAATTGAATGTATCACACAACAGGAAAGAAAGTGCTGAAAGTCTCATTGCCGTTAAAGTGGCCACAATGGGTATTATCACAAAACAGGGGAGAACAGATATAACTCCAGCTTACTAGATTACAACTTCTGTGGCTAACTTAAACGCCTTGAACAAATACTTGATTTGATATGAAATTATTCAAACTAACTCTCTTTTCCAACATAGTATTTATGTAGTAATCCTCCTTCTGCAGAGAAGCGTTCACTCATTTTCATGTCTTTCCTCCCAATACCCCGTTTATAGCACTAACACCCCCCAATACATTCTTCTGAGAAATATCAGGAAAGGCTCCATAAAATACTGTGCAGGTCAATGAGTGCGGGGAGGCTTTGAAATAAAGAAAACGTTCATTAAGTGTAAGAAAAATGTCTTTTCTTCTAATCTGAAAACTGATATGCTTGCAGATGTTATCTTAAATAAAACCAGTTCAGTTTCTCAACTTTGTTTTTCCCTTTTTTTTTTTTTTCAAAAATACTGCCAGTTGTAGCATGACATAAAATTAGACTGAAACCATCGTTCCATTTCCGTACGTGCTAGTGAAAAATTGTGGAACTACTGAATTCAACAAAAGGAGCTACTGGTCTAGACTTTTTATATCCTCAAAGTCTTTTCTTACGTGGCTTCTAAAACGCTTAGTCCTTTTGATAATAAAGCAGTCCTTTGTCCAAAATTCCTAGGACTGAGGTGAAGGGTGTATTTTTGGTTGAAAACGTGTACTAGTTGTGAGGAGTGAACCTCCTTTTGCAACATTTTGCAATTGCTATCCTTTGAATCATGGTAACTTCTGAAAAGATAAAAAAAAATGCCAGTGCCACTTGGACAATCAGGTATACAAAGCAAACACTGTGTTTGTGAGGCAACTGCCACAACACTGAATCAAACACAAGGTTATAAAATGTAAGATTCCAGGAATCTACTGATGCAACTTGAAGGTCTGGATTTGAAGCACCTTTTGAAGATGCTAGAGGTTGTTTCTATCACATTTTGAACACTACGAGAACAAACGTTTTTCATTAGCCAGCCTCCTTCTCCCACCCCATTCCCAAGAGTTAGCTTATTCTGAATATGTGTGTATGGCTTTGACTTTTACCTGAAGAAATGCAGATGCGAGATCGTCCTGGTATACTGAACAACGTCTGTTTTCACTCATTTAAGATTGTTCAGTTACAGTTTTGCTATTTACCATTACCCTCCACATGTGCTGTAAGTCTTGGTTTGCATGCAAACACCTAATGCAATGCCTCCACCGACGGAATTCAGGCCCAGACCTTTGGAGCCGTTTACAGTCCTCAGATAATGCAGGCAGAGTCACGTCACGGGACAGAATACGTCCCCTCCTCTGTAGATTTGCAATAAGGCTTCTGATTTTGTTTGCAGCTTAATTTCTAGCCGAGAGCTTCAGTATTAAACACAAACTAGAATTTTGCCTATAAACTAGTTTCTAGAGGCGAATTATTTGCATAATTTTTAATAATTAAGCTTCACTGCTCAAAACCCATCTACATTTCCTAGGCGGACATTCCCCTGGAAAGCACTATTTTTAATGTAAAATAGCAAGTTTTAGAAAGGGTAGGAGAATGCTGCCAATCAAGTAATTTGATGAGATTTCTCTGCATAAGCAGATAGCGGTGCTACAGCGAATAATTTCGAATTAAACGTTTTCCAGTGCCACTGCATCATGTACATACTATTCATTTAGTTCCTTATATTTAGCAGAAGTAGGGCACATTTTCCATACGCCATTTATAAACAACATACACTGTTAATTTTATTCCTTACTGGAAAGTACCCTGGTCTATTTACAAATTAATTTGGGAAATGACATTGTGACAGTCAGCCCCAACTGGTGCGCCTGACACAAGCATGAAAGAAAGGATGAATAGGTGGGATTTTGCATTTGGCATTTCAGAATTAGGGGAGGTAATGTTTCCAGTTATATACACTTAAAATTATTTCTGAGAAGACATGTTGAACTTAAGCATTAAGCTAAATACCTATAGCCCTACATTATTTCATCAGTTATTTTCCAAGACATCATTCATTCATTCGTTGAAATTTTGCTTCTTAGCAGTATTTATCTTACTTGGAAAAATTACAGGTCTATGAAAGAGCTTTATTTTGTTATACTGATTTATATAACTAGTTCCTTGCTCATTGTTACTAAAGAAGTAGAATTTTTTCGTAACGGCAAGGGGAGTTCATTCGAAAAAACACTAAAATTGTACAAGTGGAAATAAAAACAAAGCATAAAAGCATAGCATTTCATATTAAGATGAAATATTAAAAAAACCCAATCAGATCAACTAGAAAGGCACTGCAAATTGAACTGTGCAACTCATATCCATACCTGTGAAAGTAACAACCACAGTGAGACACAAAGCTCCAAGGCAGAATACGGCACTGTACAGTCCGTTAGGCATTCCTGGTACATACGGCAGTTTTGTATTTTCTTAGGATAAGCTGGAAATGTTAACTAAATATACAAATTACATTGTATTTCCTTGGGGAAAAAAATAATCCAATTTACCCCATCTGAAGACAAAGAAACAAGGCATAACATAAGAGGACATTCTTGGCACAAGAAAATGTTATCACATCAAAACACGCCCTTTTAAATTTAACCCAGTATAAAGGAATGGTGGTGGCAGAGGCAAAGGGACAGGAAGGACATCAGACATTCCGTTTTAAGCGTGCTAGTGAGGTCTTTGTTTCAGAAATCTGACAAAAACCGAAGCTACCAAAACCATTTCAGAGGCAAGAAAGCACCTATCAAGACACTGCAATCCACTTCCAGGCATTCTTCTCGTGGGCTGACGGGCGCAGACCAAAGGATCTGTCCAGTATCATCTTCGTGCCCGAGGCTGCCTAAAGCTTCCCATTAGCAAACGCTGCCTCCTGGAACTGAGGGACAAACGTTTTGAAATACGCCCTAGTGAAAAAAAGAAAACGCATGGTTAGGAAGGAGTAAACTTAGAAGACGGCGTAGAAGATGGCTGGATGTAGCCAGCGTTTTAACAGAGAAGCATAATGCTACCATGCTCAGTCCATTACTAGATCTCACAAGTGGGCAGTGTTTTTCTCACAAGTTTTTAGTACGCAGCAGATCCACGCACTTCAGCTTTCTAGAGCCAGCGGTACTTCTTTCCTCAGGGTCCTCACCACTAGCCTCTTAATGTGGTCAACAACAGTAACTCAACACTGTCAGAAGAGCCTGATGAACCATCCATATTTCATCCCATGCAAAGCTCCAGAGATAAACTGTATGATGGACTGGAAAATACACCTTTGAATGGCTGTGAAAGTGAGAAACACCTAGATGAGCTGCAAGTGTGGCCATGCCACTGCCTGCAGCATTTTATAACTGGGACTTCTTGATGTAGTTGATGTTCACCATGTTTCTGGGATAAGTAGTTGGGGTTTTTTCTCCCCTATGTTGAAGAAAACTTCACATACGGTACAGGAGGCCCAAAGACAGACAAGTCAATGAAGCAGGAAAATTGTGGAGTCAGAATATGTGCAGGAGATAAGCTCTTTATCTGTCTCCTTACAGAAACCTTGACGCAATACAGAGGCACTGTTGATAGCAGGAGTTTACATAAGGTGTAGTGAATAAATACTAACACTTTGGATGAACTGTAATTCCTTTTCTTAGACTCTGAAAGTCAGAACATTCTTCTATAAATTAAGGATGTGCTTTGTATATTTTCGATCTTACTCTATCTCCCTTCAAAGAATCAAGTGACTCATAAATCTGTAAAATGAGCTGAACCTAAGTATCTAAAATTGAGTTTGAACTGTACCTTTGAGTTTATTGCACTGAAATACTCAACCACATACTAAACATATTTAATGTGTCCCAACGACACACTTTATTTGCAAGTTATATCAGAAGCTGCTTCATCATTTTGACTAGTACTTTCTGCGCTGAACTTTCACTTTCCCTTTTTCTTTTTTTAAAAAAAGAATTGTTTTCTGTGCTTATCACTGGTCTTTACAAATTTCTATGCAAGGAGAACCTCCTCCTGTTCTTCCTGCCAAAAAAAAATAAATCCGAAGTGAGACTAGCTGCAATTATGTTCATTATGTTACTGATCTCTCTGCTGCTATACCTCCTGAAGCAAACATAGACTGATCACCTTCACAATCACGATATGTGTTTCATAATTCGAGTACAATACCAATCATACCTCCTCACATGTGAAAACATGGCAAGGTCACAAAAGAGAACGCTCCCCTCTCTTTGTGAAGTTGTGCATTGCAAGTTAATTAACAGACAGCTGCAGTCAGCCTTTCTACAAAAGCTGTGAACACACACGAGATGCTGTCCAAATGTTAACAGAGCAATAGAAAGTAAAAGCACTTCTGGACTGAGGAGCTGAACCCAGAAATGGAAAAGCAAAGCAGCAAAACCAGCACGCACATTGTACAGCATACACAGATTGTGCTGGGTATTTACAGACCACGCTCTGATTTATTGAATCAAAGCTCAGAAAGTAGCCCTCATAATTATGCCCACAAAAATGAATGTTCATCCTGGCACACACACATACGTAAACCAGCTGGGAAGGTATGTCTGTCAACTCATCTTAACAGTGGAGTGCCATTTCTGTATTTGTGTGTTTATAGCACACATTTGAAATTGCAGCCTGTGTATGTCCCGGTCAGCTCAAGGAATGTCACTTGCACATTGTCATGCCAGGGTCTATCATCCTTTTATTTCTCCTTGCATTATCTGTCCTAACATTTAATTACATTTCCTCTCCTTGCTTATTTTAAGGAGCGTCTTCCTTCCCCTTTGATAGCGTCTCTGCAGACTCTTCTTCCATGCACATGCTCTTCTTACTGACTTGGTAAACGTTACTTAAAATCTCCCTCTTTCTAAACTGTAAAAATTCTTAATCGTTAAATGGGATATCAGCAGGAGTATTTTCCTACATTTTATTTCTTTTCTAAAACACCTCCTTTACAGCATTTCTGTGCTTTGTATTAAAACCACACTTACTGCATTGTATTTCAATGACTTTTCTGTTAGGTAAATTCCAGAAAGAATGCTTCTGATAACACATATACCCTCCCACACCGTCTTTATCTCCATCAGCATCCTTTCTTTTCACTGATTCCTGCAGCAGAGCTTGTATCCTTTGCTGCAAAACTAAATGTAACACCTCCCTACATTCTGATCAGATGTACTATTATTTCAAAGAGGATGTTATTTCACTGGTAGTTCATATGAACCTCTTGGAGTTGTTCCATTCACTAAAAAAATTCCATTAGTACTTCATAATTTGTAAATGTCTACTTTTTCTTTCCATACTTTAAAGTACATGCTTAAGTTTGCCCTTATCATTTGTGGTCTTGTCCAGACTGATGCAAGCGTAGAACCACATGTTTACCCAAGGTATGTTCCTCCATTTCTGCCCCTCTCTCACGCACCCTAGGTATCTGGGATTACAGAAATTTTGGAAAAAACATTTTGATCATTATGGTTCATCACACCCAAAAAATAAACTACCTGGCCCCACCAAACCAAACCAAACAAAGACTCTCCGAAGAGATCCAAAAGCACAATATACTTGATAAGACCGTATCAGCTACAGTCCATTTAATAGACTGAAGAGGAAAGATGGGAAAGTAGGAGAAGGGAGGTTCAACTGCTTTGATATTAATGAACACTGCATAGAGGGAGAGAATGGCAAGTGTTAGTGTATAAAAGTAACAGGACTTATTTTTGGTATACATGAAGGAGTAGGACAGGCAGCAAAGACATTACTCATTATTAGAGCTTGCTGGAATGTCCTTTTTTTTTTTAAATCGCATGACTTTTTCAACGGAAAACTCCATTTTTACCCAGTCATGTGCATTTCTGTGGAAATGCTACTGAGTTTTCATCAGGAAAAGGAGGAAAAGAACGAGGTACTTTGGTTTGGGTTGACCCGAGATGCTCTGGTTTGTAGAACTGAGCCTAAACAATCAGTTTGATATTAATCTGCATATTTGCAGTCCAGCATCTCAGAGATGATATATCTAGTCACACGAACAAGGCCCTGTTGCATCACAGGATTTGTAAGTATAAGCATGACAGCAAAAGTAGTCTCTTCAAAGTACCCAGTCCACGAAGAATGATGGGATAAATCACTAAAACTTTTCCTTCCAGGAGGCACTGTGCTACTGCTAGCAGATGCATTATAGTATCTCGTTACTGTGTTTTTTTTAACATGTTCCACGCATGTTTTTCAGATTTTTTTCTTTTCATCTGAAGTTTGGGACAAAAACCTATGTTAAAATATTTGAATTTCCTGTGAAATGGGAAATTCTGACTTTTTTTCCTCCCCTGCAGAGATTACCAGTAAGGAAGAACAGAACAAGCATAAATCACTGGCTGAGTAAGTTTAATCTATCAACCGACTGGCACTGAGGTCAAAGTGTACACGTCTCCACACAAACAGGACCATGACATGGACATATTATGTCACAATGGGTTACACAGAATAACTTTAAAAGAAATATAAAATTTTCTGAATGACAATTCGCTGCTACAGACTGGATGGTAAGGGCCTCTTTCACATGGAATATTATTCCTTTTAGAACGGTTTTAAACTGATAGAAACACTCACACTCCAGCATCCTGAACATACAGGCACAGAGAAACTGTGAACCTAAGCACGAACTTTGGAAAAAGATTAATTTCCTATACCCTATTCACATAACCCTATGCACACAAATTTACACCCTCAATAACTTTGATCTGTGCTACACCACAGGAATTCACATAAAAATCTCTCAATTCTTTTGTTTCAGACACTCTGTCACATGATACTTTCAAGTATCTCAGAAGCGTTTTGAAATTGTTATTTTTACATCCACTAGATACGCTCTTCAGCTTTAGAGAACTGTTACTAAAAAAATTTAGTAATCTGGGTACCTGTGGAGTTACACTGCAGAATTACAATGCAGAAAGCTAACCTGAGCTATGGTTTCTCTGGGCTGTGTCATGTGGCAGAGATCAGTTTTTGATCAATGCTTTTTCTCCTTTCTGGGAAACACGGGAGTTCCTTCTTTCTCCTGCTGCACTCTACCATGTTCTTGGTGGGTCTGCATCACACTGACCTTACAGCAAACTCAGGAGAACTGCATAAAATGCTGCTTCAAGTACAGCGAAACCGGTTTGTACAAAGTCCACAGATATTTTTTAAGTGAGCGTTACGTACAATGGCTCGGCATCCCTCTTGTAACGGTTTAGATCTTGGCTTAAACAGTGTTTAAAGAGTTGCTTTCTTTTCAGCTTAGAGTGGGTGCCAATCTTCATACACACGCAGGCACGTGTCTAACTCTTTGTTGAGTGTCTTACTGTAAGAATAAATTGGGTTTTGTCTATTTGTTTTTGTTCCCTCAAATGGTCATTTTCCAAGTTCAAGGTAGCAAGTAATGGGGTTTCTATGGAAATATTTCTTCAGCACTCCAGAAAACAACACATTTCGCTGTAGTTAACCACTACATGCACTTGATACAGCACATTGCATTTCAGGTGCTACGCTCAAGGACATCTGCTGAGAGTAGAGCACTTATCCTTCCTTCACCTTATTATCCGGTGGAAAGAAAGTCTTGCTGTCACGAATGGAAAGTACCTAAAAGAAGGTAGTATTGGATCACACATTGTTTACATGTTATCTGGTGATATAAAACACTGACTGTGGTACAAGGTCTCTAGAAGCCCGTACATGTCTAAATCCTAAGGGTGTGGGTTTGCAGTGCTTAAAACGTACTTGACTCAGAATTCACATGCTTTCGTGAAATTTCATTCTAATTGTAATGTTTTTTCCAGTATAACTTAGTGCTGTGTTTTTAAAAGGTAGGCGGTAGAAAAATCGGCACTGACCATTTGATAATAGCTTTTGCCTTCAGATTCGTATGCTGAAAATCCGTAAAGATTTTAAATTGTGTAGCTGCAATCTCCTCTCCCATCAAACAACACATATATTTATGGTGAAAGCATTCTAAAACTGTAACACGCTTGTTTTCTGCTATTGCTTTTGCTTGACTTGTCGCTACAGCAAACTACACGACGGTGTTCTAGTTACCACTCACTGTATAATAAAGTTAGAAGATTTGTCTAGGTGTTTCTATTTCTCTTAAAATCTTCATGTTGGAAATTCAGAGCAGAACACAAGAGATTCAAACTCTGCGAGAAAAAAAGCATACAAAAAGCCGTACCAATGAGATTTCTGCTTTTTGTGTCTGGGACAAGGACATTCATCATGGGGTGATGAATCACCTTTCTAAGTCATTCACAAAATACATTCCCCTTAAACTCCACGGTTTATGAGTGCCAAGTGTTCCAGCACGCTGATCTCAAATTCATCCATGCTAGCCCTATCTGCACTCGTATGTTTTATGTGTTTCAGCTCAAGATGGGGGAGTTTCAAGTGCCTTTTCCATCAAGAGGTGATTTAAGGAAAAAGAAGGGGATGAAGTAATCCTGACGGTCCACATCAAGCACAGACTTAGCTGTACAGCAACGTGTCTACTACCAGCACAGTGTATTCTGTCCTTGCACATTTTTTACTGGCAAGCGAAAGCCCTTGAGCCAAAATCTCCATCTTTTCGCAACAACGCACAGGCTGCCATTACTTCTTCTCACTTCTATCAAGTGCGTGGACTGTGTTCCTTCTCATCACAAGATGGACTCTGGTTACTGTACTTGGATTTTTCCGACTATTGGCTTTGAGTGAAAGCTTTAAATACTACTCATTATTTCAATATTCTAATTCATTCTTGTAAAATGTTTTAGCATCTACTGTGACTATGGTTTAACTCTGAAAACACTAGGCTCTAATTACAGAACAACCTTAGTGCATTCAAAATCATAGCAGCTAGTATATTTGATAAATACATGCCTTTTCTCCTAATCTAGGCAAGGCATACAGGAAAATGTGGGGTTCTTTTCCTCAACCTTTTCACGCTAATAGATCTGACTTGGGTAGGGGCTCCTGTAGTTGTGGAGACCTCTGAACAGTTCTACGTAACCCTTTCAAGTCTTCTGGAGTAGGGTCTGTACCTAGGACATCCTTCCCCTCAGCAGTTCTCTGTTGACTGAACTGTCCAGTAGGTTAATGCTGAATTTGCTTGAATATTCTGCAAATGCTATTATCTACCCTGGGACTGAGGTGAGGACTAAATTGTACCCCTTTAAGCTGTATTAGATACAGCTGAGAATCCCAGGCATTTGCCCCAAATGCTGTCCATTTCTTTGAGAGTCACAACTCTAGGATTTGCATCATTTTGCATCCCATATTTGTTTCCTTCTGCACCCTAAAGGAACTGCTGCAAGACATCTGTAAGTATCTTCAAAGCCACAGAACCCTGACAGAAAAAAAATCCAGTCCAGAGAGGACTGATCTTCATAAATTAGCTAGAATAGCAATGTTGTCCCCTCTTCCAATTAAATTAGGTGAAATCAGGAACTAAGAAGGGCATAGGTCAGAGTAAAATGCAGCCTAAGGCTTCTTGAGCTCTTTGACCTATTCCTCCCAGACTAGTATCACTATGCTGACACTCTGCAATAAAATCTTGTTATATAAATTGTTTCAACAGCATAGCCATACTAGAGTTACAAAAGAGCTTCTCCAGGCTTTATCAACATCACTTGATTATTCACTTCTTGAAATACAAGGCATTTTTGCATGGAGCGTACATACATGTGTAGCGTGCCTTTGTATTTTTATGTTCTTGTTGCAACTTGTTTTGACACAATGAAAACTTGTTTTGAAAACACTGAACACCTACAACAATTCCGTTTTGGTGCCAGACAAGAAGATTTGTCCTCCTGTGACTACACAGGCACAGTCAGCCGGTTTGCTTCATGGAACCCCCAATAATTTCATCTCCTGTGCAGAAGATATTTACCATAACCCTCCAAACTTTCTAGGATTTGCTGTTTATTTATAACAGGACAAAATCAAAGACGTCAACTTTTTTTTTTTTTAAATATGATTGTTTTCTTTTAGAATTCCATTTGTCAGGAGCTATCCAATTCAACAGGATTAGTATTAATTAACAAAAGGAACTTAAATCAGTAAATTGTTATATTAATTCCACTTTCGTATTGAGGCAATATTCCATGTAAGTGCTCGTTAGGCGCTTAACAGGTGGTTACACCCTCCTACCTACCCATCTCTATGCCTTGCATTTAACAAGGGCTGAATGCAAAAGGGTGGAAACCTACTGAAAGATCATTCTTTTCATAGGCCTCACACCAATGTTCGAGGCATAGTGTTTTCCTTGTAAACTCAACCTTTTTGCTATTTTTACCGTATATAATGCATTAAAAACATACTTCCATTGGGTGAACCATGCTGTCTATTTATTTACAGGCACTTCCACAGCATTCCTCACCAGGCTAAAGATACACAGGCACTCAGGGCAGAGCAGAATAATCCAGTCTCCTGCTTTGGGAAAACTATGGGGTAACGAGATTAATTCTACGCCAGACATTTTACAACACCTCTATTAGGAGAAAATGATCGTTAAAACAATTATCATTCTCTCCACATCTAAGATACTACAACGACTGAAGTGACAAATAGTCCTCAGCGCTCTAACTTTTGGTTGCATAGCTGGAACCAGGCTGTAGCAGGCAGGCCCACAACATGGCCAGGTGCCAAGTGACAAAGGCTCAGGAGCTGATGAAAATCAGGACTATTATGGTATGCGCTAGGCATTTGGGAGGCAGCAGCATTTCTAAACCACTGCCTGAATCTAAACATCACTACTACTAATCCAAGCACAGCGGCAGAACGATAAAGGTACCTTCCAGGATTTCTTTATCGCTTCAAATATACATAACGATACTTGGCACGTATTCATGTTTCTAAACTAAGCTTCTTGATGGTACGCTCTTTGGGATGTGGTTTATAATTTCCTTAGTAGGCAGCTTTATCTATAGCAAATATTTTGCTTTTATGTGAAATACAATGTCTACACAGTTCTCCATTTTATACAGCTCCAAAACTGGTGATGCCAAGCAAACATCTGAAATGTTTATACAACAGCAACACAACAGTTCTTAAATTACTGCTACTGTAACTGGCTAAGCACACGAACGTACAAGGGAGTTGGTGCACAATGCCATTACGCTGCTAGCAATTTTTTTTTCTGGGCGCCAAACAAATTCATCATGTAATCTCTTCCTCTTCTAATATTTCTGTCTCTCTGCCTCCTTTTGCTGTGACTTACCTACAAGGAGTCTTGTAAACCTCCTACGTCCACTTCCACCTGCCAGTCTATGCAAGGCACCGACTGCAGCTGGGCTGATGGACGGGACAGTAATCAAGCATCCACAGAGCTGGAGGTCTGCAGTGGGCAGCCATCAAAATACAGGCTTTTAAGAAATACTGTTGCCTTCTGCTCAGTTCATATTACTACATGACAGAAAATAGTCTCCAAAATTACAAACAAAGCAAGATGTGCTATCAAAACCATAACAGGAAATAGAAGTAGTAGAACTAGTGAAACTAAGTAAGTATCTGAAGTTTAAATATTAAACTTCACTCACACCCAAAAGCTTTTTTCTGTATTTCACTAACAATGTCTTTTTCCCCCAGAAGTTCTTGTTGGAGTTCTTACCATTCTGGTTCAAGACACACAGAAAGGTACAAGAAATGGTTATATTCAGATGTTTGTCAATGGTTTGCTGATTGCAGAAATAACAGGTGGCTTTACCCCACATGAAGCAAACAAAAATAAAAATTAAATTTAAATTTGGTTATACACTTCTGTCTCTGTTCCAAAAACCTATGATATCAATTGATTTTATAGATAAAGTCAAGAATTTAACATCGTTCTGCTGCAAAAATTAAGACGACTTTGCTGCCTAAGTTACTATAAAGCAAAATGGATCCTGACAATCTGTTCAAATCACGAAAACAACCATAAATGTAACAACCTGACTAAAGGCAAAATATAAAGGAAGGGAGTTCTAGGGAACTGCTGCGGAGCCAGGACTGTAGATCATTATGTAGGCTGGCATTTAATGTTTATTTTAAAGCAGCAGCATAAGTAGGGTCATCACTTTGCAAAAGAAGATTAACTTCAGTTACGAGAACATATACGTGCTCCCAAACGCATGGACTTTTACTGACAATTACAGATAAAAATTACAGCTACCAGACATGATCAGTGCATATAGACCAAGGCCAGTAACTATGCAAGCAACTTTCCTGAATCATCTGGAAATCAAGATTCTAGGATTTATTCTCTCACAGGGTTCTGATACAGACGTAAGGGAATTTACAAAGGCGTACGGCACAGAAATACCCCACAGACACAGCGCTGAAGGTGTCCCAAAGCATACACAGCAAAACGAACCTCTTGTTTTGAAACAGTTTTATCAATGCCTTCTGCTTGCCAGTTCAAGAGATAAACACTTCACTTCCTTCACCTTCTCCACAATGTACATAAA
>VZSC01019025.1:1092525-1112138 GCA_013398225.1 Steatornis caripensis
CATAAATAGATTTGCTTCAGTCAGATGAAGGCTTGTGGTCTTAGATCACAGCAAATTTTGCTTCTGCTTTCTTAAGTTCCATTTTCCCCCGGGGATTACTCAGTGCTGGGGTAGCGGGTGTCCGTGAAGGGGGCACTGGAATATCTCTGTCACAGCATGGTCACTTCACTTCCTTACCAGTGGATCATGAGAATGATATTCCAAGGCCATCATGGAAAAATTAAATCTTCATACAGTCTTTTCAAATACAGTGTGAATTCACAGGAAATTTCCAGTCCTATGAGCTATACTGTGACAAGCCCGCTCTGTTTTTCCTATTTGCTGAAGCACCATAGCCATATTTTTCCACTCCAGGTAAAGGTTAACTTCTTAAAGAGATACTGTTTATTCAAGACACTTACTATTTCCTCCTATCTCGGCTACATCAGTGCACACTGAACTCTATTGTGGGAGAGCAATTATTTAGCACATTATTTAGTAGATTGAAGGAGAGAGTCAATGCCAGACAAGATGCAACGAGGAACCTCTTGTAAGTATAAAAGGCAGGGTGAAGAATGCGATGAAACAAGGAGGGTGGAAAGTATGGACAATGTAAGAAGTAGGAGAAAGCAGAAAAGACTGGGCAAAAACACATTCAAGGACTGAGGCTTGTAAGGAAAGACAAGGTAGAGATACAAGAAGAGAGGAGATCACAGAAGTAATACTAGAATTTGAATGATGTTTAAAAGATTATTGAACCTCTTAATTGTACTTCAGAGGCAGAAATGAAGGGTTACACCACAGATGCATCCGTAACGAGTCTGACAACCAGCATCACTGAACACAAAGTTTGCTTGCAGGTGAAAGTGCTGATTTCATCATGCCCTCCGCTTTGCTTTGCCAGATTGCTTATCAACCGAGGCCGAAGGCAACATACCAAACCATAAAAGAAACCTCCTTGGATATTCATTAGGACAAACCAGTCAGAAGGAAAGGGATGGGATGCCATACATCTGTGGTTATATAAAACATATTAAAGAAGTTCTTTCTCTTTGCTATTTAAAAGATGTATGTTTGCTATTAGAAGTAAAAGAAAAATCTCAAAATGGTCAGAGACCTCTCCAAATGGGGAAAACAGACAGGAATAAACTCTTAACATTTGTACGTAAAAGCAGTGTAATGCAGATAAAAAATGTATTTGAGGATCAAATTAGCTGTTGCCCTCCAAATAAGAACTTGTCAAAGAATGCAAAAGTCAGCCAAGAAGTAAAAAAGAATGCTCAGAAGAAAAAAAAGTCACAAATAATACACGAAATGATTTTTGCATCAAAGTTCACCACAGAGGTGCTTAAAGAGGCTGCCACACCAGAACCCTGCTTTACAAGCGACGTACCGAAAGATCCCACGTAGAAACACCAGCCAAAAAGGTAGCGAACAAATCAACAAAACACACACAGCAGGACCAGATCATATTCACACCCCAGAGTTCCAGAGAAATTCAAGTGTGAGTAAGTTAAACTCTTAAATAGCTTGTAACCTCCTGCGTAAAACAGCTTGGTACCAGAGAAGTGTGATGTCAATTAAAAAAAGGTCTGGGAGGATAGAGGGAACTGTGGATCGGTAAACCTCATGTCTGTACCTTAGAAATTGGTAGAATCTGTTATAACAAACCATAAATTTATAGAAAGCTCAGAATGAGTGGACTTGAGTAAATACGATATACTGGGTAGGAGTCAAACTCACGCTACACAAATTTCTTATTTTCTTAAGATACCAAAACCATGTGGACAAGAAAGATTCAAGCGACACACACTGCTTGACTTTGCTACATGCGTTTGGTAAGGTTTTTCAAAGGGTTTTAAAAAGCTGAATTAGCTCAGGAGAAAAGATCCATGAGTGGATAAATAGCAGGTCAAGATAAGGAAAAAAAGATAGGAATGAATGATGAGTACTGTCAGGGTGAAGTCACTGGAGAACTGCACAGAAATGGGTGTTTTGACCTGTGTTGTTCAACATATTTCTCCATGATCCGCGGAAGTGAGCAAAAGAAGATGGCGAAGTTTCCCAATGTTAACAATTTAGTCAGGGAAGGAACAATGAGACACAATGATGAGGAACTGCAGATGGTTCTTACAGCACTGGAGACTAGGAAATAAAATACCAGGTGAAAAGTCACTATCGACAAACATGAAAGGGAGATATGTGAGCAAAAATACTCTATTTTGCACACACAAAAAAGACAGCCTCTGAAAAACAGACAGTAGCGAGATCTTGGTGCTAAAACGTCAGCGTTACCTTCAGCCGTACGCAAAAAAACAAATCAGACATTATTAGAACTGGAACAGAGAGTAAACCAGGCAATATTGCTACGTCACCATATAAATGCATCACGAGTAACATGCAGTTCCCTGTCTCAGAAAGATTATGATAGAAATAGTGTAGTGATAAAGATGCGGCACAAGGGCCACCAGAAACATGGAAAGGTTCTGTAGAAGGAAGGAGCGAGCAGAGCAGGAGAAAAGGTGACAGAAGAGATGTGAAGAGGTTCATAAAATCATAAAGGTTACGGAGGGGATCAGCAATCAGTAATTATTTGCTGCCTCTTTTCATACAAGAGCTAGGGGCTAACAACTGGAGCTAGCAGGAGGCAGGAATGCAAAAAGTCGACAGAGCTTGTTCTTTGCACCATGCGTTATCTGTGCAATCCCTTGCCACAGAATTTTGTGATGTTACGATGGGGGTTCAAAAACCAATCAAACAGAAGAAAAGCTAGGTAGGGCTAATAGATAGAGAAGTACCAATTCTGGATGCAGAAATCCTTGAAGATCATAGAACATGCCAGGAAAATATGACTCAGTGCTCTTCCACAGGCATTGTCTATTGCCTATTGCTAGAGACATGATACTGGGCTAAATGAATGTTGAGTGTGACCTAGTACGACCATTCTTTGTGTTTAACAGAGCAATTACAAATATTACCCAAAAGACAAGACCATGGAGCTCACCTGCAATTTTTACATAGCTGTTTATTTTGTAATTGACCAATTAACAGTATTCATCTGGGCTATTAAACCTCAGCTCCTTCCAAAACCATGTATTTGTCTCTACCCTTTTCTCTCAGGCAACACAGGACATTTTTTTGCATCAGTTCCTAACTATAATTCCTTGCTCTAATATAGATCTAGCGGCTTTGATAAACGTATAATGGAGAAGCCAAAGCAGACAGTTCATCACAGTATTTCTAGAATAACACCTAACCCTGGTTATCTAAGAACCACCTACATGAAATTCTAGCCTTTAATTCCTACAAAGCAGTTGTCTTCCAGGAAAGTGCTATTATATTCCACTTCTACCAAGCCAACTCCTCCAATCTCTTCTGTGCATTTCTCTTGTCAGTACATGAGAGCATTCTATTTTTCAGAAAGAATATTTACTATATATTGAAGCACACATATGTACAGTTCACACATATACATAACGTCTACACCAAATCACAGAAAAAGTAGTTGCCCAACAGATTTTATTTCCATGCGCTTCCTACAGCACCTATAGCCCTCATCTTTAAATAGTTGTTTTTCTTTTCCCACAGTCAAAGCTTTAATGAGAAGTGACCAGAAACAAATACCCAGGCCCTTCTGTCTTGGCTGAAATCCACATAATGCATGACAGCACTGAAGATCCCTGGCAGGCACCTGTCAGAAACTAACATACCATAACTTAAGAGTCAGACTTAATTATCCAAGGAGACATTTAAAGAAAAGTACATGAAAAATATGACTCAAGAAGCGCGACTATCATATGTATGCGCTGCACTCTGCAGTGTATGCAGAGGAACAATGTAAAAATAATACAATACCCTAGGAAAATTCTAATTAAAAGCTGTATCTACTTTGCCTATTATATCTTACAATCAAAATAATTTCATTATTAAGGTTTGCTGGTAAATCAACTGCAGAACATGCTACAAGGACGAATGCAATCATTAAGTATTTTAACAAAACATATTTTTTTCCATTTGCCTTTCTACTTTTCACATATAATTCTGATCAGCTGACACTCCCACAGAAAATAAGAGGTTTGATTTAATGGTCTATAAAATCAAATTAACTTCTCCGTAAGCTTCACACGGCTGGGTCACCACATCTCTTCTCGCTATGGCTGTCACAGCATATTTGCCCTTTTGTGATCTGAAAAAGAGCCCATCAGCGGCAACAGAATGTCAGCCTTACTCAATTTCAGGCAAGGAAATCACTTTTGTTCCATTTCTGAGGTGAGACTATCGAAAACCAGAGTCAAACAAGCCACCCAGCTCAGCACCTCATCCCTTAGTTTGTACGTACCCCTCTGTTCTCCTCCAGAAAGAATCCTTTGAGCCTTGCAAACGTTCAAACACAGGGAAGGACGATGTCCCTATGTTTTCTGCTTCAGTTTCCTACTCTCATTTTTCTAAATTTCTTTTTAAGTTTAAGGTAACGTGCAACAGAGTCAAGGACAGCCACAAAAAAAGTTTTGCGAGGAGAGTATGTGTAAAGGCAAACAAGTTAGCTTTTGGAAATCTACTCTTTAAAGATGCCTAACATGCATGAAAATTGCATAAAACATGAAAACACGATTTGCTACTTTTACAAATAAGCAGGAAAAATACTGAACTACAAACCAAATAATAACAAACGATTTACTACCTTAATTACACCTATCAAGGAGAGAAGATTATAAAAAAGGTGCAAGGTTTACACGTAAACTTTACAGAAAACAAAAGTTTCAAGGAAATAGAGAAACTTGTTCCTTTAAAACAATCAAAAATGTAGCAAGAGAAACTCTGCCTAAAATGTGAAAGAATTCTGACTTAATAACAAAAAATGGATGAGTTGAAAAACTGGTTAATGTCAATTGAAAAAAAAAATCATTAGGGCACTCAAAATTTACCCAATACAACCGCAAGTCTTTGACACATCACAATTGAGTGTGTCTAAACAGCAACGCAACAACTGTCCCCTTTTTTTCAAATATCCTTTCGTCAGACCAAAAGATGCATTTCCTCTCCTTACCAGGGAACATTAAAGCTTAAAGCAACCATTTCAGCTAAAGAGCAACTAGCATCTTCGCATGACACACATCTTCCAGTTTTAAGATACTCAAGGCAAAGGTACCAACAAGGCTGGAGACGCGACAGCCCAGTGCACCAGCCTGACACTTCCTAACCATAGCACGTTTGTGCTGGTGATACATATGGAGTTCGCACAAGATGCATCTGCATGTAAGCTTAAGCTGCACTTGACCTTAACGGCAGAGCAACAGCCAATATACAGTTAAAAGAACTGGAGCCCTTTTAAGGGTTCACCCTCACAGAGCCCTGAGGGATACGTACAATTAACACCACACACTCAGCAAACATTGGTGAATGGTCAGGGACAACAATGTTATTCAGAAACCAGCCACCTTGAAAAAAAGAGTCTGAACCATCGGAACAACTTTTTATTGTGATTCCAGTTTTCCATCCTCCTGCTATTTTTAATGATGAGTAGGTGGATTTATGTAGGATAAAAGAGTAAACTGAGTCCTGACTTGCTCCCTCTGAAGTATAACCTAAGTCTACAGAGCAGCGCTGGGTCGGACAGAAATCGGGCCAGAGTGCATCTAAGAACTGAACTTAATTTGTATAAACAATCAAGCTTTATTTACAGTATTCCTTCACAAAATCCCAGGCTTAGAGTCTGCATGTTCTTTAAAGACTCCATTTACGTACACTTGAATGCCTATTTAAGCAAAAAGCAAGATAGCTTTCCCATGGAAACCGCACAGAGATGTTTTACTTCACACGTACACCACAAACAAGGCTGCTAACTTTCCATAATTTACTGTATTTTTCTTAGGCTTGCTATTGTATTTTAGGACCAAATCTTCTGGAGAAGCTGCTTACGCAGGAGGCCGCAGACATATAAATAAATGACCTAAGAGAGGCAAAGCCCAAGATGTGAACCGAGAGGAAACGGCATCTTGGCCGTTTGTAAGAAAATGTTAACATTTTTGGTTTCCCTGTTTCTAGCTGGAGGAACAGGTTAAAATTTTTCATTCTGTTGAGAAACAGGCAATCTGGAAGCATTTAGAACCACGTTTTTTAATCAGGACCTAATTCATCCCTTAGAATTAAGTCAAGCCAGAGGGCAATCCCTGGGCTAAGACAACAGCAAGCTCCAACAACCAGATGCTATCTCTCAGCGAGGAATCTGTATCAGTGGGCCTCAAAGGAGCCAGCCGATTTTGAAAACTGCTTGAGAGGGCACAAAGAGAAACTCGATTTTGTGGACTTTATTAAAATTGGTCTAACTACTTCAGCAAGAACACGAGCAATTTTTGCCTGTGAATGAAAAAGATCCTGCTAAACTGATACTCTGATTTGAGAATTTGCCTTTTAGATTTACGTGATACGTGTTTAAGTGTGAATGCATACAATCTACTTCTGTATGTATGTATTTTAGGGGAGCAGTTTTGCTCCTACTTATAATTACTGCTGACTGTCTGAAGGCTACAGCAAAGGGTTAAGTCCTAACTTCAAAAGAGATGACTACCTCTGCTGGGGGCTACAAAGATAAGCAAGGATACCAAGACTTTCAAGTTTAGCCCCTGAGTTGAAGGAATCGAATGGGCTCACCTGTTTGGAAAAAAACCCCCAACATAACAAAAAACAACCTGGGAGAAGGCTGGGCACAGAATCAAAGTCCCTTTGGCAGGAACTTATGACAGCTCTGCCCGTGAATAAGCAGGCTGCGTTGAGTTGCTGAAAACAGAGGCAGGGCTTGCCAAAAGCGAGGATGAGGAAATCTCTGAGTGATGATACTTCAAACTTGGTGGTGCTTCTACATCCTATAGGGCAATGCGGTATACATGCTTCATTCAATACATGACTGGACAGCTAATGAATCCAGATGGTGCAAGAGCAAGCAAAAGCTGTCCTTGATGGTGTCTTAAGCTACAGTGAGGAAGACGGTGTAAACCGATCCCTCAAGTGTCTGAGAATGAGGGCGGCGAATTTGGTCAGAGATCCGAACGTCAAATGGGAGATACTGTGGCCCTAGAACAGTAGGGTCAGACAGATAAACAGAGCTGTTTTGTCTCAGAGGACACCATTCCACTAAGAGGGAAAAAGACTACATATAAGCAAAACCTAACAGGCAGTATTTACAAACACAAACAAGTTGTCTCTGATTTATCCAGGGCTAAATTTACTTCAGCTGAGCAGAATTACATTGCTTCCAGAGGCTAAATTATCTACCCTTCTTTTCTGTTTTTATTTGGGATGTTCTGACGTGGTGATTGAACTAACACATTTAATTCAAACTCTTTCCTATATATCTACATATATTCCCACATACTTGGTCCATAACATGGCTACGGTAAAAATACAGTAGAACGAAAAATTAGTGGGTTATGTTGAAACACACTAACCTATTCTAAGAAGACCCAGCAAATATTTCAAACACTGTTTACATAAGGTGCTCAATTGTGTTAAAAATCTTTCTTAAAATATGCTAACACGTATCATAACATCATACTTGTCTTGATACAGATTTATTTATGGTACCTACTCAAGAATCACTAGTTGTTCCTGCAAGCAAAGCGCTTTTAACTAGAGCAGCTTCTCTGTCTCACTGCAGCTCAATGATAGTTATTTCAGACTTTGCAGCATACTTTCTTCCCCCGCTTCTCATCATCTTTCTCGTATTACGTATCCAGGGTAAAATTTAAATGCAAAGGCTCGAACATAAGAGTGAATAACCTCACAAACGTACTGTGATAGTAAGTGTACACATTTAGTGCTTTTTAAAAGAACTGTTATAATACTTCCAAATTTCAAGTGCAGGGCACAGAAGTCCATTGGTATACACCCACTCATAAATGAATGCACTTAGCAGACAGCACATAGGTACTTGTAAGCTTCCAGCTGCAAAAGAAATGCGTTTTATAGTATGGTCATAAAAAAAGCCACAGTAATGCTTCCAGTTATTGGTTTGGTTTTTTTTTTTTTTCCCCTAAACAGAACACTTAGAATATTCTACTAGAGAAAAGAAACAAGTCCACAAAAAAAAATTTGTATTTGATCAAGAAATGGCTCTCCTAGACAGTACAGTAGTAAAACCAAATACTAGCAAAAACATGTCTTAGTACAATGCATCAAAATTCAAATTCAAATGTCACTTGATGTTCTCCATAAAATTTAAATTAGTATGAAATCTGCAAGTGCTTGAGTCAATTGTTGTTTGCTTCCATCATTTCCAAATTACAATTGGTCTCTGACCATGGCACTCATTTGATTTACTCAGATTCAACTATTTTCATTCGACCCTTATTTACGTAATTTAATCTTCTGATTGTCATTCAAATGTTCATCCCAATACGCCTTCTTATTTATGCCTTCTTATTTATTTGATGCCTTTATGTCCTGAACAACTGATAATCAGCCTGCTTAAATCTCTTACTGTTCTAACATTTTTACACTTTGCAAAACTGAAATACTGCAGGAAGGCCATTGCCCATATTGCTCATTCAGGTGAAATCCGTTTTGCTCCATTAGAAGACAGGGGTAATATCTAGTATACAAAAGCGGTACCACTACCCGCAGCAGCTTGCCCTTGCAACAGAACCGCTTTGTCTTGTCATCTTTAGTTAAAGGGGATACTGGGACTGAAGCGGTGTCTCCCCAGCCTGAAACGGGGGCTTGCAGAAAAACTGCAGAGGAAACAGTTTGAGATTCTCTGTCTCCAGCCAACAGAAAAAAAAAAAAAAAGGTAAGAAAAGAGACATTCAGACTTTCAGATAACTTTCTCAAGTTCTGACAGGATTGCCTCCTACGCTGGACTGGTGGCTTGCTCTACCTCCTTCTGTTGTTCTGCGTCTTTTTATTACAGCCTTACTCCGTATCTTTCAGGTTTTTCTTCCTCGCTCTCTCCATCTCACATGCTTCCCTTCAGGGTCCCCCTGATGCCAACATGAAACCATGGAGTTACCTTGACTGACTGCTACCATGCAGATTATTCCTGCTGAAGGCTATCTTGTCTACTTCGATTGGAAGCTCGCTAGAGCAGAGATTGTCACCACTCTGTGCCCATACAATGCCTAGCAGAGTCTTCTTCTGATCAGTCTTCTGGCACTAATGTAACAAGCGTGATTAATAAAGTATCTGTCTATACTCATACATGGGAACGCTAGGACTATATGAGAACAAAACCAGGTTCAGCTTTTAGAACGCTGGCAACGTACAGTTAAATCCATGAAATTTCTACTGACAGATGACCGTGTAACAAATGGAGTATTTAGTAGGAAATAGCACTCTGACTTACTTTGCTCTCTTGGCCATTTCATTGCCATCCCAGCGGGGGCTGTAAGGGTAATTCTTCTGGGCCTGGGAGTACAGCTGGCCGCTGTTAGTGAAGTGGTAGACAGACTGAAATGTTAGGGTTGGTTGGTCTCGAGGAAAATACAGGGGTAAGTCAACTGAAATACAAAGAAAAAAGGAAAAGAAAAAAAAAAGTCATAAAAATACACTGCTGCATATCTTTTTTTTTTTTAACCAGGAATGCATCATTGCTTTCTATGGATTTAAAGGTGACAGAAAAGTAGAAATTATTCTAAAATATACTTCTGTATTTCTTATAAGTAAAGACTCTAACATATTGCTGTATGGGATGTTTTGCTTTATCAAAACATTTTTGTTAAGTACATAATTTAAAAAACTGTTTAGCTAGTGTATTTCTTTGTTAATCCTAACATTTACACTGCGATTATTTTGTTAGAGAGAAAATAACACAGGTATTTTTCTTCATAGTGAATTTTTCCCTTTAAAAATTCACAAAATACATTCTGTTTATGCTTTCCATTCAAGAAACAAATTTCCCTTTATCTGCTTTAGCCAACTCATTTTAGTGCCCCCATGGACATCAAAAGCACATTTAACAGCTGTCGGAGACATAAAGTGGTTAAAAGACTTGATAAAGGACGTAGAATGATTCGATCACATGAGTTGGAAAAGAACTCAACTTGTCATCATCTGCTAGACACCACCCCCCCCGCCTCCAAAACCAAAAACACACTGCAAAGTCATTAATACCCAAAATACCTCACTAAAAATAAAAATCAGAACCTCTTAGTTCCCTTTGCTTATCACTGTCTCATGATCATCTGGGTCTGGCAGAACAATAAAATAGTCTACAGCAGTTAGTAATACGGTCAGAAACTGGTTTTACCCAGCTTAGAATTTCTTGGTCTACTTCTAATTTCAGAAGTGTTCAGAAATCTGTAGTTAAATTGAGTTATGACAACAGACTTGAATTATTTACATTAAATGTTTAATGTAACACCAAATTTAACAGAAGAATGTGCATTTCTTAAAGGTGTAGACTTCATTTACAAAGCACCTACAACTGTACTTTTTGCTACCCTCGAAATCACAATTGTTTAATTCTGCACAATGAAAGAACACTGCAATAGAACAAAAAGCCCCTGTAAATCTTAAATATTTTTTCCTACTGGTGTAGCAATGAGTGAAATAAATTAATAAGATTGTAATTCATTCATATAAGCCGGGGTTCTCAGTATTCTCTATTTGTCACTTCACAGTCCTTTTCAAGGAGAAGGAAAGACTCCTAAGTTAATAAACAAGCTGTAATAGCTGAAGTAGAAATCAAAGCAGGTGGCGAAATCACTACAAACAGAATTTGAAGAAAGCAAAAGGAACATTACAGGACTGAACCCATCCTCAGGCAGAACAGGATCTCCCCTCCCAGTATGCTTGGTAATGCACTGTTTTCTACTTTTAAATACCTCATGGAGCAGAGATTTCAGCACTTGCTTTGAAATCTCTACTGATATAGTCAGTTATCATTGTAAGACAGGTTTTATTTTTCTAAATCCTGTGCTATCATCCTGCTAGTCCCTTCATTTTTGAGTTTTTCTACTCATGTCTGAATACTCAGATGAGCACCACCCAAACCGTAGCTCCTTTTTCCCTAAATTACCCTCCAAGCTCTCCAAGTAAAAGTGTTTGCAGCCGTAAGTACACAAAACCGAATGTGATATTCCAGCTGTAGTCTTAAAATACAACAAATCACCGTGGACGACAGCGTTTGCTCAGTTCATGACCCAGTGTCTGAGCTACACGTGATAACTCCCGGAGTCCTGGTGACTCAGCTCACGCTGCAGCTTCCAGCAGATACGTAAGTGGTAATGACATGGGCAGAGTTCTGCTAATTTGAGGGCAGATCACTGCTGTAGCAAAGGTTAGCCTCAAAGATTGCTCTGTCAAATTCCTCTTTATAACATGATCATTAAATAACAACCCTGAAAAACACCGGCGTATCGAGGCCATTTATCAGCAAGCAAGCTGTCTCCTCCCCTCGCAGATGGTACGTGTGTGTCGCAGCCTCTGAAGGACTTCACCGTAGAAAAGAGTATGAAGCAGAGACAGACTCTCCGTTTCAACGTTATAAATATACTTCTTCAGCTCTGAGTGCTTAAACTCTGTTCCTCTAGCGCATCTTTTTCCTTCTTAAGTACCAACTCCTTAAAGGGAAACTACTCTGGATACTTGGGTATTTTATCACTGTGTGAAAGGAGTAACAAGCTTTAGCAAAACACTCAAGTAATAGTTCAGTTCTTGTATTTAATTTTTTACTTGCGAATGTCTGACTTCCATTAACTTTCCTTTAAAAACCTCTGTCTACATAACAAGGGCAAGCAGCAGCAGTTTTATTCTTGTCACCTAAAGCTTTTTGGTTTACACTTAAGAGAAAGTATCTAGCACTAGAAACGCTGTTTAAATGGATAATCAAGACAGTGCTATCACTACAGACATGATTCCATTGTTATAAGGCAGCTTTCTTTTATAAAAATATTTTTCCAACACTGGTAGCATGAAAATATAACAGAAAATACTTTCTTGTTTTATTAACCAACATCCGTATATGAATTTTCATGAATTACTTACATTATAAACTGTTAAATCACATAATCAAATTAGATTTAAAATTGTGCATCCCGCATCTGGCCAACAGCAGTACCATCCTGAACTACAAGTAGAGTTTTGAAAAATTTGACCTGCCTTGATTTCTAACACTACCTTTCACCTAAAATTGCCAAACTCCCATTTTTGTATTCCAAGTGTTTCCTTAATACAAGGTGTGAGACGAATTCAAACCAAGTAAAAAAAACGGGCCCTAATTCTGGAACACAACCACACCTAGAAGACCAGTAAACAGGAAATAGCCTTGAGTTGTAAAGTGTTATACATATCTCAAGGTAGCCGGCTATTATTTCAGCAGTAGGAACAGAAGGCAAGAATTCACTTCCGTTGCAGTGGATGCCCGTCCATTGACACTGTGAGTGCGCAGAAGCTTGGATTTGCAGTTTTATCGTACACAAAAAATAAGCAAATACCATTGGTACTCAACGCTAGCAAGGTGCTTTGAAGATAAAAGGTCAAATTCTGCTCGTAGTTGCACAGGTTGATAAAGAAAATTTTCCTTTTTACCTGGTCGTATATGCAGTCTGACTCTCAACCTGTGCATTCATACAAAATCAGATCTGCCTTCACGCAGTATGTAAGGTGGCAAAGGTAAGTGTTGTCATAATTACATCGCAGACAACATTTACACTTTGTCATGAAAAATGCATCACAGTTAAAAACAACGCACCGCTTTAGTAAATCAACACCTGAACTAGGCACGCTATAAAAGCACGCTCAGGTTTGGCATGCTAGTTACCCAAGAACTACAAAAACATATTCGTGCTGAATACAAGTACTATTTCCAAGTAACAGCTGACTCACAAAGTACCCTGGTGATATGTCTGCAGAAAATAAGCAGATGACTCATGTCTGTAAATTCCTGAAAGTACCAATAGACCCCTTGCTTAGTCATCTTTTGCTTGGATGCTGGGTTCACGAGCTCTGTAAAGTGTAATGAAGGAGCTAGCTCTTAGTAGGACTCTCTCTCCCTTTTTTCCTCTCTTCTAAACAGTGCAAATTATCTCCCTAAAAATAACTTCATCTACGTGAGTGAGTCACTTCAGCTAGCAAGCTTACACAAGTCATGCAGTTAGGCAGTAATATTCGGTTATGAAGGTAAAAATCTTGCTGTCAAACTCAGATTTAAAATGAAAATTATGTCAGAGGACGTCCCATTTACCCCTTCTCTCACAGAAATAGAAAACATTTCCTTTGGAAAATTTAAACAATTAGCTCATTCAGGAAAGTAAGGCTTTCTAATTCAGTCCCATACTCAAACTAATTCAATCCTGATGATTTCTTACTTTGGCTTTCCTAAGCACCGCATGGAGCTCAAAGCAGCAGACTGGAGAAAGAAGCCAATATCATAGTAAACCACTGCTTTCTCCTATGTTACAATTCACAGATCATTTTTTAAAAGTCAAGTTTTAGAAAGCCATAATGTGGGGAAAATCACGTCTTTATGAAAGCTCTACATGAGCAGAACTTACAGGGTTGTTTTGGGTAATTAAGCATTGAGTAAATTCTTTGGTGATTGAACCCTAATTTTCCCACACAGTTCGTAAGAAAGCAAAAGAAAAAGGACTTGCTTGTTGAGAATGAGTCATGTTGTAAAGAAACTTAATTACAGTTTATAAATAGTTGAAGTTGCTCTCTTTTTGAACACAAGAAACTATCGAGAAGTAACACACAAATTTGCTTCTCTTGACTTAGTTAGCATTTAATGCACACATATATACAAAACATAGTTATCTTAAAGCCAAAATCCTGATTCACTGATAACTAGAAAACTGCGCAATTAATCACTAAGGCTTAACTGTTAATTTTCTTAAGGAACAACCATACAGAGGAGCTGGAACAGGTTACCTACTTTGTTAAGCTGATGTCAACAACTACGGAGTTGCTTTCGACAGTTTTATTAGCTCTAAAATATTATCTTTACCATCTCATTTTATAGCTTTTTAAACAGGTTATGAAACGTGGAAGGGATGTCTTGGCAAAAGCATGTACCACTGCTGCTATACGATTTCTGAAGGAAAAATGCTCAGAAGAAAAAGGCAGGTTTACCCCGCATTTAAGTACTGGAGAGAAGAGAAGGAAAAACAAAACCCTGTTTGAAATGCATGCTGAGCGTATAAATATTGCAAAGTACTTAGACCGCACTATCTAGAAAATTTTCCATATACTGTTCTCCTGTATTAGAGAAAAGGTTTATTCACCCTTTGTAAAGCACTGGATAAATCCAGTTTTTTTTTCCCCAGAAGTAAACATTTACTCACTGAACATCACGCACTGTTTGAACGCTTGGATGATACTATACTGGTTATCTTACTAACCTTCTGGATGCTTGAATCTGCTGCACTTGATTGCACCTGTAATTTGTTTCGCACTCATAAACACTGGCTGATCTGGATATTTTACTGCCGATATTTCAACTTCTACAAGACTTTATTGCCTGCACAACCTTAATTCAATTTTTATTTGCTTTATGAAGCAGCCTTCAAACACAAGATAACACGGTATTCTTTCCAGTTCAGTTCCCAGAGCTGGCCAAAGGAGACACTGTTGTGGTTTGCCCCGTTTGACGGACTCTGCCCCTGTGCCCAACTCTGCACAATTTACTGTACAACACTGAAGCCTTGCTCTGATGAGACATGTATTCATTTCTGCAAGAGCTTTTCAATGTGATGATTCTAATCACTGTAATAGATACATAAAATATTAAAATATTTGTTTCACAGCACCTTCATGAGTTGAGAGGCTATTTAGGGATGCCAGACCTGGAATGAAGAAACAAGGAAAGGACAGTCAGCTTGTCTACTGATGCTGAGTGCCAGCCTGTGGGGCCCAGTTCTTCTGAGATGTAATAGCAATACTTCATATAGCCAAACACAACTTCCCATGTTGGCTGCTGTAGTAGGTACTTCAGAATCAGTGATTACTGGACACGTGAACAGTTTTGTTTAAATTATTTCACCAGAAAAACAAGAAAGGTACAGGAAAGATGTGCTACACCCAAATCTCCAGAGAACACTGAACAATCTCAGCCTGATACTATCCGTTCTCTTCCCGAAATCCCCTGACTCACTCCTTACTTATCATCCAACTTTGGCCAGAGACTGCCTCTACATTCCAGTACTTCTGATGAAGTCAGTCACGGAAACAGGAAACACAGATTCCAAGCTCCAGAACAGTCTCTTATTAGTATATATTCATCGTCTTTTTGCTTGTTCTTTTTTTGGTTCACTGAATTTCACATTCTCTCTACCTTCACTTGCAACTGAGCTCATGCTGCTGGGAAAAACAACTTGTGGATTTGAATGCACTGCCTCAGACTAAAAAGCTTCTTGAACTCAGAGATCTCCAGTTTTCATGATGTGTTAATGTGGACGAGGCCCATGTCAATTTACAATGCAACCCAGTGGCAATACAGATACCATATTATATAATGCTCCTTACACACCTATGAAGCTCCTCCATGTAAAAAAAACTGTCTTGTAGGTTTTCTGACATGACCTCCTATGGGAAAGCTCTTCTGGACAGCCCATATGATGGGTGAAAACTCTTCACCTAAGTTTATGGGAAAACAGCTATCTTCACATTTTACACAGAAATTTCAGTACAGGCGGCCTTTCAGGAATCATATTGATCGCTGTTCCTACAGAGAAACCTAAGAGATTCTGCCACAAGCAATTTGGGGACTGCAGTGGCTATCACAAATCTCTGCAGGGCAGATTTCAGATTTCAGGCTGTCTTGCATACTGAATCTTCCCCTGACTCTTCTGTGCTGAAGGTCTTTGGCCTACATTCCTCTGGAAAACAACGAATGGTGAATTTGGCTCAAAACACACAGAGAACTACCAAATGCCACGGCTCTTCTGCTTTGGTGCCTGATGATGTTGTCTTGCAAGAATGAAAGAGCAAGGATGACAAATAACATATCAATGGCATTAGTGTGGGGTTTTAGGTTAAGAGGAATTTGAATTTGTTAAATATTACTAAGGCTAACATCCCTTCTGGAGAAAAACACAGGTAATTTGCAGGAAGATGCTGTTTTGAAATCAACATTTCAAAATTTCAAATTTGAAATGAAAAGCTGTTTATGGAATTTTAGCTGAGACACTTACGGCACTTTGGGTGTGTTGGTAATCACAGCTGGTTTTGAAATAATTAAGTCTGCCCTTGCTATGCAAGCTATCCACCCCAGCGGCAAAGTGAACACTTGTATAGTAAATAAATAAGATGACTTATATACAAAATGCTTCCAAATAAATACTATGAAAATACAAGTAAATATTATGAAAAAAGAAAGAACTATTTTTTTCTTAACTGCATCAGTTATGTATCAACTGAACATACAATATTAAGCAATGGAAGATAAACATTGAAACCTGACTGTAGTAACGGAAAAAAGGCAATATTTGGGATTATGACAATTTACCTGAATATATGAATTCCAGGCTCCTTGATTTGTACTGCGAAATGGGTCAGGCAACAGAACTCGCTAAGGAGCCAGTCCAGAGCTGCATTTGTATAACGACTGATCCTCAACAGCACAACATCTTCTTGAACCTTTGTCAGCAAGTATAATATTCAAGAATGGGAAGGGAGCCCACTGAGATGTTTAGAAGATAAGGTTATTAGAAGATTGTTAGGAAGAATACAGCTGGGATAAGAAAGGAGGAAAATGCTGAGGAATCTTTTCTTTAGCACAGGCTTAACGTGTTACCTCCAGAATGCGAGGCAGCTGACAGCAGTTATTGAAAGCACTGGCAAATGCCCAGTTTGCAGTAACTCTGGCCATGTTCATCGTGACAGTAAGGAATGTTTGAAGGAACCTGATTTTCCTTATTTTTTTCCTTCCTTTTTTAATTCGACAGGAATGACTTTCAGTTACTGTCAGTCCACGCTGGTTCTTCTGTTTTCAAAATTTTTGCGCCAAGAGTATGTCCCTTTCCCTAATGTGTCTTATGACAACATTACATCTATGGAAACCGCCAACTTGAAAGTCTCAGACAGAAGCGGTTACCTTTAATTCCCCGGCTCTCAGAAAGCCCTTAAGTATTTCTGCAGAACAGAAACAATGAGTTGTGATGGATTAAACTATTCCAACACAGAGAGTTGATCCGTTTACTTGTGGATTTCAATGAGACTAGAATAAATTTATCACTTTGTTTTGGTTTGTTACTCATTTTTTTAAAATACAAAGTATGTAACCCATTTTTATTTGAAGAGGACTGCATGACACCGCTGTATCTATCCTGTGGTTCTCATTCCACCAATAATGGCAACTACAATACAGTCTAGGCACGAATGGCAACCAGGTTTAGGATTACTTTTGTTTTGATTTTCTTTCAACAAAGACAGATGATACAGTTGTAAACATATCCCATGTCTTTATCATAACCTGTATCTTTCTAAGTACCCCATCCTTCACATAAAAACAGCATTTAGAAAAAATGCTGATAAAAATAGTTTAAATACCTTAAGTCGCAGTAATGTGCTGCGGACATTCGAGTATCTAATTCTTTGTTTAGTCTTACAGAGGAAACAAGTAACAGATCAAATGGAGATACTCTTCAAGAAGTTTCCAGCCCTGCGGTCGAAGACCATGAAAAAGTGATGTAACTTAACCCCAAAACTGCTTTATAATGTCTACTTGCTTTGGAGTGTCATCACCCACCTCAACTATGTCATACTGTTTTGGACTTCTACAGCAATACTGGACTACCTCCTAAAAATATCCCATGGCATACCTCTTAATCCTGTATCGAGACTAAAGAAATGGCATAAAGGCCTCACGGGTCTTTTCCTTCCCTAATTTCTGTAACCGTGATTATTTTAATTACGAGAGAGGCTTTTTATTTTTACCTCGCTAACTTCAGCTAGTGACATCTATTTTGCTTTATTTTTACTTCAAATTCTCAAAGATCCTCATTCCCTCCCCCTTGCGTTTTTATTTCCTTTTATTGTTTCTGCTGTAACAGTTTCTATAGTAACTTCTCTAAGTGCTGATGAGATTGATGCTACTAAAAGCTGCCTCTTCTCTGTCTGAATTGCTTGAAGCTTATACTTGAAATATAGTTGCAGCTGTTACGGGCCTAAAAAGCAAGCTGTGTCCTTTCTTGGCACAGGCTGGTGACCATCGCGGGTTACTAGTGGAGAAAAGGCGCAAACCTTTCCTCTGCTTTCCCAGTACACAGACTCCCTTCTAAAGGCTGAGAAGATCTACACTGCTTCCAGCACGACAGCAAGACTTCTAAAGCATGTTTTCACTTGAACAGCAGCTGTGCAAAAACACTGGCTTCTCTCACTGATTCTTTATTAAGCTTATGAGGCTTGCAAATAAGGTTTTTCCTGTTTTAAATGCTGCCTGGGATTTGGAAGGAAACTGATTTAACTCATCTGTGATTAGTGTGACATTATTCTGCAGGTCAAGAGGACCCTTTGCTGACACACATGCTATCCTGTTCTTTCAAGCTCCACTCCATGCAGGCTTACAGGTTTCAAATCATAACGGAGTGTAATCCTGCCCAGACCAAGCAGCCAACTAAGCGACTCCAGGTATTTTTAAAGCTAAACTGACATCTACTTTACTGCAATACATGGCTATTGCTCCTTCCCACTCCCGAGCTTTACAATTTATCACTTTTGCCCCTGAAGTCACCTTTCACACTTCTAAAGGCTTATCCCTCTAGCGTCTTTTCATGATATAAAGAACTATTTTGTGGAACGTATTCTCTTAACCCACGCTTTCTAGACTCCTAGTCATTTTTGGTGCTCTCTTGTGAATACTTCATCTGAGGATGAAGCAAGACAAATACCAGGATCACAAGCCTAAGCTTCAGGGAGCAGACTTCGGGCCATTCAGGGATCTTGCTCCTCCCATGGAAGAATCCTATGGGATAACGGCCTAGAGAGAGGAGTGGTCCATGATCACCTCCTCCAAGCTCAAGAATGGTCCATCCTAGTGAGCAGAAAGTCAAGAAGGAGGCCTACATGGATGAACAAGAAGCTCCTGACACAACACAAACATGAAAAGGAAGAACACGAGATGTGGACACTCTCTGAGCATGCAGAGACTGGGTTTAGAAGGTCAAAGCTCACCTGGAGTCGAACCTGGCAAAGGGAGTTAAGGACAACAAGATGGGCTGCTACAGGAACAGCAACAGCAAACGGAGGACTAGGGAAGATGCGGAATTGCTGCTGAATGGGGCAGGGGAACCGGTGACAAAGGAGAGAGAAAAAAGCAATTTAAGTACTCCCTCCTTCCCTCATTTAGACATTTAAGCATCTTTGTGATCAGTTTCATCTCTAAACTAAGGTGTACTTATTATTATTCAAAAGTAAATTATAGTTTTCTCTTTCACAAAAGGCATGCAGCAGTTGCCTTTGCGTGCTATTGCCGTGTTACATATGGACTCTTAGAAAAAGTTTACTTTGCTCACAAAGTAATTGTCATTGGGGAGAAAGAGGAAGGAGATAGGGAACAAGGATTCAGAAAGCCTTTCTTTCCTTCATGCAGCTCTTATTTCTAGAAATTTCTTATCTCTAATAATCATGTGGTATTCTGTATCACCGTTTTTTTTTCTGAAAGAATTGCCTGGTACTGAACTCAGGGCTGACCCCAGTGAAAC
>VZSC01019025.1:1126336-1190541 GCA_013398225.1 Steatornis caripensis
AAAAAAAAAAAAAGAAAAACACCAGAAGAAGACTTTTATAGTCAAGGAAATCCTATTTGACAATAGATTCCACCAGTGCAAGCTGAAGATTCCTGCATGTCAGACTGGCTTTCTTGATAGCCAAGCCTCTCGAAGGATAGATCTTATCTGGTGATTAAACTTTCCTTGTTGGTATCACTGTTATACACTCCTCTTAAATAAAACACATTTGATACCCAGGAATTAAAACAAGTGTAAGATCACACAATCAGGTTTGGTGACATTCATTGTATCAAGATGACAAAAAAATCCCCAAAAACCCCCATCAAGAGGTATGATAAGGAAGTTGTTCTGCTTTTAAACACAGGCAAGTTAGTTAATATTGCTACCCTACAGCTGCTAGAGTAAGTCTAGTTTCAACACAGCCAATCGAATTGTGTTTGATTTTTACACAATTTTTTTCCAGTAGCCTGCTACTCTTCAAAGGCTACCATTCTAACAGATTCTGATACTGACTTTTATAATTTATCATAATTCGCGAAGCAACAGTCTCCGTGGATGCTATTTCGTTTGGACTCGTACCGGATGAAGATAAATGGTAGATCTACCTATCTATGAGATAAGGTTGTATAAACACATTGGAACACAGACAAAGATCTGTTGGACTCAGCATGTTATTCACTTGCTGTTACTCTAACCCTGCTCAGCTCTGCAAACCAACTTCATACACCTCATTTTAAGATGGACCAGAGACTCCTTTGCAGCAAATTCCTGCCTTCCTGGGTTTCCAGAGTGTCAGACACAATGCGGTTCTGATCCATGGTCTGGGAATTAAACTGGATTTTGTGATGGACTCTACTGAATTCAACAAGGGCAGCAGTCAGCCTGCATTAATAGTGGTTTTGTTCTGAAACAAAGTGCAGATTCCCTAGCTGGAGTATGTTTACATTTTTGCTGTTGACTGGTGCATTCTAAGTGACTTGCTCTGTCTGTTTCTCAATGGATCTATTTATTCAGGCCTCCATACAAATCACAAAATTCTTTCCCATTTCTTGATAGCTTATAATTACATTAAAACGTCTTTCTCAAGAAATGATCCTTTAAAAAAAAAGGGGGGGGCATAGTATTAATTCACAGGTTTACAGAAGTGACTGTTTTTGTTCTTGAGTATGTGTATGTGTATGTGTAAAGAATCAGTTATTTCCCCTTCTTAGAAACATCACTTCACTAGAGAAGAAGGGTGCTCCCAAGTCCCAAGCTGAGAAGACTGGTGGTTTGGCAAGGCAGGCTTACAGGCACAAAGGAAGATGCTCCTACTCCCATCCCCATCCTGCGCCTGTCCTTATAACTCTTCCCATGCTCTCTTGGGCCTGTCTAGCTCCCCTAAACTCCTTCCACTCACTCCACGTCCTCCCGGCAATCCATTTTGCTTCCCCTTTTCTCTGAGCAGAAAAACGCAGGTTACTCTACATTGCTGGGAAATTTTTGAGCTGAGTCTGAAAAATGAGGATTATTTCAGACTACCCTCTACATCTTGCAGGGTCCTGCCAGAATGAAAATATCACAGTTTATGTTGTGTGCCAACAGAGGTTCCAGTACTACAGTTAAGCACAGGCACACACGTAATGCTGACTATGTATTTGCTCTCTCTCTCTCTTTTACTTTTACCTGTTACCATTTCCCATCTCCCAAAGTTGCATAAGTTTTTCTTTGATAGAAGTATCACAAATAAAAGAACATCTACAGAAAAGTTTCATGCTCTTAAAAGGAGGTACCTTGCACAATGGCAGCTATTTTTGCTCCAAGGGAGAAAAGAGTAAAAAAACCATGTATTTGAGAAGGAGGTCCATAGAAGAAGAAGAATCATACTCATCCCTGAATACAATGTGAATGTAGCATGAGCTGTATACCAAAAGAAAGTGGTACATAATACTGACAGCACCCAACAGTGTTTCGAATCCAATGTATTCTTACTGCAAAACCCACACAAAATAGCGAAATGACAATTTCAATGATCCTGAACAGTACAGCAGAAGATTTGTCTAGCCTTGAAAATGTAAAACTTGCCTCTGCCTGGGAAGAGTTTTTATACCCGTTTTAAAATAACTAAGAGCATGGCCAACGTTAAAACATGTTCAAGTCTAGGTACTGGTGATGGAAAGCAGACTTTAGACTTTATAGACCATAGCCCTTGCTTTTACCAGGATACACCCTTCTTAACTCTCTGTAAGTTTTCATCTGCCGTATTTTGAAACTGAAGCACGTTGCAGACCTACACAAGCACTTAAAAAGTTTATTACTCATGACGGCTATAAGCAAGAGTAGCCTGAAGCATTTGGAAAGAAATTCCCTTCTTTTTGCTCTTTTTTCCTGTTTTGAGACTCATGTTATGGGCTTTGATCTCCTTCCCCATTCTCCTTCTCCTTTGTTGCTGAAGTAAATAGTTCACCTTTTTTTTTCTTTTGCAGTTTCATCACTTCAGTACATTACACCATTTGGCACAGGAGACACGAGGAACCACATCAAATAAAAGCACGTGACCACAAAAGCTGCCTTACCAACCAACCATGATTCCAGATTTGCTGTCAGTTTACTATTTTTCAGACTTGCTCAACCATAACCAATCCTCCCTATCACACGAACAACGTGGTGCTTGGCAGAAGCCTTGGGATAGTGCTTCAGTCAGCAATACAGAGCTTAACAGTAAAATAACAGACCATCACTCTTGTAACTGGAGAATCAGTCAGTATAGGTTTGTGACAGTGTTTTCTCCCCTTTCTAGTAATACTCCATTTAAACCAAACATAATTAACATATTGCTTGCCCACTCAAATCCCTATGAGGTAAATTGTGTCCAAAAAAACCCATTCCCATTCTATTTCTTAAGAAACAAATGCACTTATAATTATTTCTACTTCAACACTGGTAAAACAGAAATGCATGTTTTCAGCTAACAGATATAATCTGAAGTATCTACATTGTTGAGCATACAGAAAAAAACCCCAAACAATCACAAATAGACCTAGAAGGAAAACTATGCCAAATCTACTTATTTGGAGAAAGAATCCCGGTCAAACTCAGACTAAAAATCTGGCCATTAGAGCTGAAAGGATAATACAATCTTTCTCCTTGACCTACTAAAGGTTCAGGGTAAACCCCTCTGAGCTCTTCCTGACTAGCGACTGGAAAAAAATATGAAATAATCACTGTAAAAAGCAAATACTAAAACCAAAATGTATTTTAGTTTCACAGACTGTGCAGAAAACTGCAAGTCAGACTTGCTGAGCTTCACTTGCAGCTCTTCTGCTGACTTCATATGTTCTAGCAAGTTATTGCAACCACTTTGCTTCTCTGCTTGCCCACCTATGTCCAGATGCTTATACTGAAGTACACTGAAGTTTAATAACATTCATAGAATAGTATAAATGCTGTGGGATGAAGTCACCCGTGAGTGCTAATGAATACCGCTTTGTTTGGGTTATTCCAACTTCTGTATTCTGCTGCAGGTAAAGCTGTCAAAAAAACCCCAAACCAGCAGTTTTCTATAATGTATTTCCCAGCTTAGACGAAGTGGCTATACCAAGGAAAGATTTACACTAACTGTACAGATTCCGGGTTCTAGCAGACTTTAACCTAACAGACCTACACACGAACCATAGCTTGGGTGATCCAATATTGAAAGATTTATCAGCATAGGAGCTCTGTCCCCAGGATTCTCCTCCTCCTCGAGGAAAAAAAAAAGCCCCAAGAAGCATGAGATGAATAGATTATCTAACCCTATAATTAAATTAGGATACATTTCTCTTCTTCCCTTCCCTGGTCAGACTCAGAGCTGGAAGGCCAAAGAAGAGATACTCTTGCAGTAAAAGCATGTCTTACGGCTATTCAATAGTACAGAAGTCTGAAAATGCTAGTATTTCCTCTAGATCGGATAAATCAGGATTGAAGAGATTTTCCCTTTGCGTAATGGGTCTTTATATACAGAAAGGTTCTGCATAAAGAGGACTAACAGGTTTCCACTGACGTGTTGAACGAGTGAAAATCTGGGCTGTCAGCGATGGAAAAGGGAGCTCTCCACTGTCCTCAGGCCTCGTGTTCTCTGAAGGAAAAAAAAACCACGTGAGGCTAACATTTATTACCCAGCTGATCGGACACTTCACGTTACACAGTGGTGGCATGCAGTATACAAGCACTCTGCCTACAACAGTCATCACACTGCCTTCTTCTCTGGGTAAGGGGGCCTACTTTTATAAATTGATCCGAAGCTTACAACAGACACCCTGGGCAGGCAGGCAGCCCAGGAGAATCGAATGCCCTCTGGGAACTCCATCACACCACAGGGCACAAGCTTCACGAAAGGTTCAAGCGAGTGCAACAGAAACTATCAGCAAGGCTTCCACGTGTGCAGTGGTTTAAAATACAGGTTAACTTCACCAGTGTCAAGAATACCACTCTGTAACACTGCACAGTGCACAAATTTTGATCACTTACTCATTCTGACAATATAAAATCAAAGTGACAAGTATAAAAGCTATATATTTCAAACTGATTCATAGTACTAAAAAAACCCCTCATGCTTCACAGATAGAATTATTTTTCACAATACAGTACGAACAGGTTCAAAAGGAGAGTATGAAAAGTTCCACAGGCTATAAGAAATGTGAATCTCTCTTACAAGGCTCAAAAATTCTCATGAAAGTTGCTTTTGTGTTGGAACTTACTACATTTAAGCCCCTCTTAATTTTTTCACCAAAAAACCCCCAATAGTAAGGTGCATTACAAATGTAACATAGCTAGTCATTCAAGGCAGCTTGGTTTTGAAAGGTTACAAAAAAATAACGAGATCCATGACAAATGACCTAAGAACTGAATTCAAAGACACTTTTTATGATCTCAAAAACGTAGTTTTCCCTGATCTCCTCAAAATGTATTAGTTACTGATACTAATTCTCCGTCGGCACAGTATTATTTAAGGAAAATAGTTATAAGAAGACCTGAACAAGTTGCCAGATGCCTCACAGTTTAAACAGGAGGGCATGGTTCTTGTCCTGAAGAACTTGCACAGTCCAGCATTTCACACGCCACAGCACAACACAGCGAGGAACTGAAAAGGAGGCATTGAACAGGCCAAGAAGAGCACAGACCGCAGCAAGGAGGCTCAGGACTTAAAACACTTGCCATGGAGATATCTATGTATTTCCAAAGCATTTTGCTCATTTCTTAAAGGAATCTTGGCAGCAAATTAAGAGACATCTGAATGAGAAGTGAAAAAAAGTCAAAGAAGAGTTTCACAGAGAATTAAATGCAATGAAGAAATAACAGCCAAAAAACCCCCAAATGACCAGAGAAAGTTGTATGAAAGAAACCCAGACAAAGCGAGCAGCAGCAAACATCACTAAATATAAAAGGTACATATAAGATAAGCAACGTGGGTAGATAAGAAAAGAAAAAGAACACTGCAGTCCTATTTTGTTTTTACTTCCAAAGAATTTAAAAAAGCAGTATGTGAGGATTAAAGAAATGATTCAATGTCAGGAGAAAGCCTATGTAGCCTGACCTACTGCAATTGTATTCCGTATAGATCTCAAGAAGAACAGCAAGTGTGAAAGAGGCTAGAGACTTGTCACAATGAAGGCAGATCAAGATTTCGGCTGAAGAATGAGCGAATTGTAACCTAATTATACCACTTTTTCATCCTGCACTGATTGGAGATGTCAACACAAAACCAGGAAGTTGCTTAAAATGATGTGCTACTCCCATTTCTCCTTCTCATGGACCGTGAAGAAGGAAAAGTTGAGTCTGTTATCTGAAAATTTACTTTTCATTTTCCTGTCCTTTAGAGACGTACTTTTAATGGCATTACCTGTTTTGCAAGTATAACCACCTTAACTGTGAATATATGGAGAGTCTCCTAAGTAGCAAAAAAATGCCAACTGGGCATTGACTCTTACACTTCAAGGGAAAAACGTGTTCACTCGAAGTGCTGTCTCAAAGGAACTAAAAATGGCTTACACGTAGCATGAAGACAGGACCTGGGAATCGGAAATTTTGCATAAACAAGAAAAAGATGATTAGAGCACTGGTAGGCGGTGAGCAGTATTCTCGTCTGAAACAGTAGGACTCAATAAATTAATGAAAGGATTGAGGAGTTGTTTATGGCAAGGATCACTGGAAATTCCTCTCCACTGAAGCCTGGGTGGTATGGTACACAGTGTTTGTCGTTGTTTAGGATTCTGATCTGCTCTTTTATAATCCACTCTGCTGCAGCGATGGAGATCTCTCCCAAACAATCCCACTGAACAGAATATTTATCACAAACGTATGTGTATCTTCTCTTATTATCTATCCATAAAACGGATGATATAAGTGAATAACTCTTCTAAGATGGTATCAGCTATATTTACAAACATATGCCCTATATACCTATATTTTCTTATCAGTCTCTGGGCATGCATTCAATAACATCCAGCTTACTATATTATGACTGTTCACATAGCAGGTAATTTCCTAGTACTTGTACTAAGCCCAGCTAACCAGCAGTCTCTTTATCAGGAAGCAGAAAAATGAGTCTCAAAAAACCGTACGACTCCATCGCCATCCTTGCCTACTGTTCTCACTTTTTTCTGAAGAAAAAGTCATTTCCTATAACTCGCAGCCTTTTACATTTTGTGATTGCACTTACTTATATTGTTCCTTATTTTATCTATGTTCCCTAATCTACTAGTCAAATTACAGTAATTATCTCTTATTGTTACTCTTTTCCTGATATTGCTTAATGCCCAACACTTCCAGTGACACAGTCATTTTGTAAGCACACTGTTTTATGCCTCTGTGCTGAAGTAATGTTGTGCTGTAGACCTCTCCCACATAGTGAAATTTTTTCTGTTCTCCTTGGGCCAGACAGTAATCCTCATTTGTGGATCTCTTCTATCTGTAGAAACATTTTGTGTAAGAAACATCCTGTCCCCTGCATCATTAGCATCACATTTGATTAGCTTACATGAAGAACGAGATATGCAAACTACTGAAAGGGTAAGAAATCTTGCAGAAAATTTTCGGAAATGAAATGAGAGCAACATGCTGGAAAACGTCTGGATATGAAGTTGAGCATTTGGGTCATTGATAAGAATGCCTGAGGGAGGCAGAAAGAGGAGAAAAATGTCTTCCTTTCATACATCTGGCTTCTGACACTGATTTCCACGTGCATGCTGTGTGATTAAGGGGCATTCTTGCTCAGAACTTGAAATTGGCTTTATCTTATGTTCACAAACGATGTGGAATGCTACAAGTCTGGTCTGGTGCTCCCGCTAAATGCTCCAAGAGGCCTAGTGAGCTCAGGTTTTATGTAAGCCAAATATGTTCACATGTGGACGCAAGGCAAAAGAACATAAGTTTTTCATGTAAACACAGCCACTGCGGTTTGACAAGCTAATAAGAACCATGTTAAACCCTTACTCGTTTAACAAGACGATACGAATCTGCTGGGATGGTTTTTACAGCCCCTTTCGGAATCTTTACCACAGGCATTTGGGTAAGTGTGTTTTGTTCCTATGAACATAAATAATTCAACATTCATCCTAATATATTCTCTTCAAGACAGAGGAACGCAGAGCTATGCATCGCATCGCACAAAGGCAGCCTTTGGTAGGTGGGAAGGCTGGGAATAATTCTCAGAATAAAACGTTGGCGCTTTGAAATCCTGGTTTATATCAGAGGTAAGAAAGGTTCCTTCTCTAACAAGGCAGTCATGGGTGTACTTTTAAAACAAAAAAGGAAAGGCCGAAAATCAAACCACAGGCCTTTACTGTGTTAAAATCAAAGCAGGAACCCCATACGTGCACAAGAAACTGGAAATTTTGTAATTTGCAACTTAGAGCAGCACTTAGCTGATCAAAGAAAATCAGTTCTGTCCTAGCTCAAACCAGGAGACAGGTGAATACAGGGATTCCCAGCACTTTGTTTTTACTGATGCCTGGATTTTGTTCATGGAGCAGTTTCATTAAGGGAAGACAATGATTGGAGCAAAAATCCTTTTCACGGGGACTCGCCTTTTTGCCAGAACAGGTTATGAGTGCGTATAGTGCACATACACATCAGTCAGGCCTGAGTCAAATGTACACACTTGCATCCCACAAGCTTCCCTTAATGCCGGCCATCTTTCCCTTAGAAACTGCAAATGCTTACACGGTCACTGAAAGACAAAAATTCCAACTTTCTGTAAGTATACCTTGTCTCCTATTAACAGTCTGATTAATGTTACTTCATGTTTAAAGGCTTGAGTGCATTTGCAAGCTGAGTGCTTAGATAATGCAGTGGCCTAAATGGTACCTGCAAGTTGATGTATTTACAAATAAATATCAGATGCTTTTGTAAACTAGCCCTTTTACTTGAAGAACTACATTTTCAGAAAGCTTGTCAGCTTTTAAATAATTTACATTCTGTCTTTTAATAAGACTGAAGATATTAGGATTCTACATCTAGAAGAGTTCCTAAATTAAGTCTTTTCTCTTTGGAAATATTAAGGCTCTTGAGTCCTATAGATATGTTAAAAAAAAAAAAGAAGAAAATGTTACACTGCCTCAAGCACTAATAGAAAAGTTTTCAATAAGAATAATGAAGGAATGGATTAAAATATAAAATAGCATGAACCTTGCTTTCCTGCTCCCTCACTCTTAAAATACTAGAAAGCAATTTCTCTGTTTTCTTTCCCAACTAGTTTTTCCCTCTATCCCTTCAAAAATCAAAAGCATCAACTAATTTTTGTATTTGGTAACAAATGCATCAGCTATGCCAGTGTAAACTAATACTGCTATGAATACAGTCTAAAAGGATAACTAAAAAACGTAAAATAAGGGACTGAATGAGGCACATTCTGTGAACTAAAATTAAAATTCACAAGAGATGAGAACCACTTTGAAGAAACCTTTCTGTCACTGGTGGCTTATTTCCAAGTCAAAGTTCTACTACTGGTCAACAGAGATTTATTTACCAAGATAAATTGTGTAACAAATCCCATTTATTCATGCTTTATTTGCTCTGACACCTGTTAGTAGTATTATTAGTTATATTGAGACTTCTAGATTATAAAATGATAATCACTCAATCTGATGAAGACTACCATGTCTTGCCAGTATTTGTATGTGTTCTTTTACAAAATTCTTCCATAAAGGGATATGTTTTTCTCCTTTTTTTTAAAAAAAAAATTCTATATGGAATGAATGATGTCCTAAAACCATCAGCTTTTAATTGACTTGACATTTAAATGAACTCTAATAGAACTCTTTCTTAATTCAGATCACTTCGACGATTTAGCAATTTTTCACCCATCATACAATATATTGGACAAAATTTTTTATTTATTAAATCATAAGCAGAGTGGCTGCTAACACTGTCCTATGTGTGCCCATGATTAGGAAGCTGTTATAATTATCTTGTATGGCTACATAACAGAACGGGGTTTTAATACTTAATCTAACTTAACCTATCAACATGTTACAGAAGAAGTATTTATGCCCAAGGTGAAAATATTCTAATTTCTGGCTGCGAATGTTTATATTCTAATTGCATTTGGCTGTTTATACCAGCAGTAAATATCAGCACGGTGTTGGAATCTTCTGTGTGATCCATGCATACGTTTGGATATCCTGTACTTTTATTTCTTTGAAGTTCTTTGAAGTTTGATTTCTTTATAGTCTTTAAGAAAGAGGCTATGCTACCAAACAGTTCGATTTTCCTCACTACCTCCATCCCTGGCGTTGAGTGACACGACTGGCAACCTCCAGCTTGCATGATGAACTTTTTCAAAAAGTTGTGTTAATGCCATTTGATAAATCACCGTAACTCCAAAAGAAACCACACTAATGTATTTAAATTGTACAAACTATAATCAATTGTTCCCTCTTCAAGATCTCTTCTTCACACGTGCATGCTTGAAGTTTACGATCTTCTGCTTTAATATCAAGTCACTACACTGCACTGTAAGCCACAGATTCGGTGTGTTAACCCAATTCTACCAATAGTTTCTGGGGAGAGGAAACAGCCACAGTTGTTCTTTCCCAGTCTTTGGGAAAGGCTTGAGAAACACATAGAGGATTTATATTTACAGAGGTCATGCTAGAAAAAAACCCCAAACAACACTTGACCTCTGAAAAGCACTTGCAAAATGAAAAATGCCTTACAAATGGTAGCACCCTATACCTTCAGTTTAACTCAGAAGTCTACATCTCTTCATGAAATAACTCGTAATTAATGTTTGCTGTATCCTTGGGATAATCCAGTGTAAATCTGACTTTCTGCTTTAAGCCAGAGAAGAGACATGGCTAAGAGTGACAGAAAAAACATGGAGCATCAGAAGGTTTAAAAACAAAAGCACTACTACAAAAGTAGTACTACATGCCTTGATAAAATACCTTTCACCCTACAGGATGTAAAGTGTTTTACCAACACATGGACAATTTGCGTATACTGAAGAGATTGCTTCAAATCCATTCATATACAATCCGTGATGCAATTTATGTTAGGGAATGAATACTACTTTATGCTAATTAAAACAAAGTAGAACTCACGACTACCTCAGAAGCTGAGTATGACCAGAATTTCTCAAGGAGATTCCTCAGCACCTTTCAAAGTGAAGTTTACTATTGAGTCATTTCAGTTTATCCACAGTTCTTCCTTCCATCAGCTAATAATGTCACAGTCTCAACAAAATCCCTTGGATACTAGTTGCTAAGGCAGGTTACCTATTTTCTCAGTTTACAAAATTTAAAGACATTCCACGCCGTCTACTCTACGACTATCTGTAATTGCAGAAGTGCATGATTTCGGACCTAGACAACTTTGCAAGTTTTTTTTTTATTGTGAAGATTTGTCACTCACAAAAGCTATTTTTGAAATGCGTAAAGAATGTAAAAAATGAAACCTTCAGTATTATTTAAATCTATAAACAGCATTTTAGAATTCCAGTTTACCTGCTAACCCCGGGGCAGGAATAGCTGATTTGGGGCTTCTACATACTTAGGCTATTATTTTATTGTGAAGACTGAAGTTCTCAGAAATCATATGTTCGTTGCTTTTTCTTCTGTTTCCTGTCTTCAACGTACAGGCCATCATTGGATGTTTTAAGTGAATTATAATGAATGTGTTAGCTTATGAAGATTTTAGGTCTGCTGGAAAGTTGGAGTAAAAAAGAAAATAGCAAACTGACCCTATGAGAACAACAAAATACAGTTCTGAATTTAAATCTAAACCTTCCTGTAGTAGCCTCTGTTCATAGGGCTTCTTTCTTCCAAATGCCTGGAGGCCTGCTACTACTATATATACAATATTATTACTATAGTTAGTGTTTCTTTGGCTACTGGTCAACTTTAATTTTCATTAAAAATTGCAAAGGTTACACTCACACCAGAGAAATCTTACTCATCTCCTTATTTCAGATTTTCCGTCTCTCACTGAGAGCTCGGAGTGTTGATGCAGTTCCAGGATACTATACATGCTCAATTTCATTTCAGATTAAAAATCAGCTATAAGGTTTAAGAAAGCAGCTGTTTTGTAATGCAGGTGAGGGAATGATATAGTCGATCCCCGTTTACTTAGGTAAGTTCTTATCCACCTTGCTTTAAAATAAATATGTGCTTAGAACCATAGGATTTGGAACTTCTGTACTGAATACACTGTCTTCATGCTGAAAAAAGAAAGCAAGAGGGAGATGGGGTCTTTAAAAAAACCCAAACAACCTAATTCTAACATCAGGAAGGACAGCAAATCCAAGAATTGCTCTTATTTCGTCCTTTTTCTTTAAATATGCCGGTTCTAACTTGGCATTTGTATATGCTGGATACAATGCACTATATACAGACTTCAGTTCTAATAACCTTGAACACGTAAATCCTTATCTGAATGTCTATTTTAATTCAGTGATAAAATGAGATATCGCCTTTACCCATATAACCTCCCACCTGTACAAACCTCATACCACACGTTCATATACAAAATGTGTACTAGTAAGTCAAATGACACTTTTTGTCCCCCAAATCCCCAAAGAATCAGGAATTTAAAAGTTTTAGTTCCCACATCAACAGTAATTTGGTCCTCTTCTGCACACGTGCTATACAAGGCAATGTTACAAATGCTAGTGCCTTATCAACATATGGACATGACCTACTAAAAGCTGATGAATTACTTCTTTATACTGCATGAGTTTTACGTGTGTAAACATAATCTATAATATTCCAAGGATGTAATCTCTGTATTTCATTTATTCCGGAATACCTGCCAGTCAATGTTTACCTACCCATATTTGCTTGTATTTGGACCATTTACAGCACAAGTAACAAGGAAGTTCATGGGTAGCACAGCTAACAAACTCTGGATTCCAACGGACTGCTGCACTGCACCGGACTGACTTTTTAACCGAGTTGTGTTAAAGCCGCAGCACAGCATGAGTTCACTCCTTATTAAACATCAGAGAAACCACACAGGAAAGATGTTCTAAATGCCTTTGCCAAAGGAAAAGCTTCAAACGGTATTCATGCCTTGTAAGACATCAGAGAATACATTCAGGATACAAATCTTGACTGAAGACAGGGTTTTTTTTCTGATGTTTAGTAAGGCGTGAATTCTGACTGAAGCACTTCTAGGATTAGAATATTCATAATCTCTTTCTCCGGTATCGATTCTCTGTTCACATAATACAGTTACACAGGGGCTTCAGCCCTTCCTTCAGGTGACAGTAACAGAATCTGCCTCTCCTCTTCAGAGGAACTTCGTATTTTCAAGACTTCTACCTTCCTGCCAATTTTTCTTTTAAATTGGCCAGCAGGCTCAAAAAAAGGTTTGTAGGGCAGAAATGACAGATACCTGTATACACAGACAACACGATCATACTAATTTTATAGGAAAGAAAATTAATTTTCTTATGAAGCCAGATTTAAAAATAACCACAGTTTCCCACCACACAAAGTAAGGAGGAATTATGATTCCATTGAAGTCCTTGGCAGAGCTTACCAGTGGGAACAGAGCCAAGACCTCACCCTCAGCCTATGCTGAGAACTACAGCAATTCCAAAAAAACACATCCCAAAACCAACCCCATTGATTAACCTGAAAGTTTAAATAAGAAAGTTAAAACCAACTGATTAAATTCACATTGCACATGTAATTCAGACAGATGAACAGTTTTTCTTCAGACATTCCCAGAGTAAGAACAAGCATAGGAAACTTCACCTCATTAGGTAAATCATTTGTCAAAACCACTGTTGCGAGAGCTTCTACAAATGCCGCCTTAACCGCAATGCCAGCAGTGCTAATATAATACTAGTAATCTACTTTCTTTACAATTAGGGCACACAGGTGCATACTCAAATTTCAAAAAAAGTTCCGTAAACCTCAGGTGCCAGCAGAGGGTATAACTCGATACTGTCACAGAAAAAAATACTGATGCCTCCGAGGGAGGGAAATTTGGATCAGGAAGACAAATATGCTAGTCCCAAGGAAGCTTCAAACCAGCACTCATTTAAAGCAGTTATCTCATATGGAAAGCCTCAGTCCACAACTGAAAAAATTCTAAATAAGAGAAACAAAAGAAAAATATTTATAATGGAAAACATGAGGCAATTTCCAACTGCAGCAAATTTCAACGGTTGTTAGCTCTCCCAGCTTCCAGCTTTACTGGAAAGCAGGAGTTGCCTAATACCACTGAAAATATCTGACAAACTCCTTTTAGTCTAAGTTTAGAGATATGACCTTTTTTTTCCCTTGAGCTCCAGAGCAGGAATCTATTAATCTTTATAGTACAATTTTGGACACGTTATGCATTTATGAATCTCTTCTTGGATGTCCAGCAGAAAACATGAAAGTTTTACCACAATTTCTTAAGTTAGAAAAAGTTTTTGTACTATGCCCATGTCAACCAATTTGTATTTTAAAAAGTAATGCAAAATACATGTGTCAGGNGCAGTACCCACACTATAAAATTTAGAAATGTCCAGAAGAAAACATGAAAGTTTTACCACAATTTCTTAAGTTAGAAAAAGTTTTTGTACTATGCCCATGTCAACCAATTTGTATTTTAAAAAGTAATGCAAAATACATGTGTCAGGGAAGGGTCCTGTTTTTCCAGAAACCAGGTTCTCCTCAATGCTATCTAAAAAACATCGTACAATAAAAGAACTACGGGTACATGTCCTTGTTACTCTTGTTTCTTCCACCACTCGACTTTTCAGAAAACTCTGAGCAGATTTTTCTGTTCTTATACATTGAAAAGGAAAAAAACCAGGAATCTGCTCTCAAAGTTCTGTCTAGCAAGATTTTCCAGTAAAAGTCACCCACCATTTGATTTGCTACTGATTTACTGTAAAACAATTGCCTGCTACGCAAGGATAGTTAGCTCTTGAAGGACAAAACCCCTCCAGCACAAAGCAGAAATGCTGCTGCTCACAGGTATCTGAACTGTTACAGCTTTCTGGACTTTAAACTGTTTCCATGTTGGTGAGTACACAGGATACTTCTGAAAGTAGTTCTCCTACCAACTTTTTTCCAACTTTTTTTTTTTTAGCTTTCCCTTAGTTTCTCATAAGGACTGGTTGTCCCTTGTCGGAGTCAATGCAGGTCATCTCAAGCACTGTGCTCTCTTTTACACTGTTGACGGGCACCACAAGGGAAAACTCACTGGAAATTCAACATTAAACAGTATCCTGTTTGAGCCACCTGTATCCCGAGAATCACCACCAGTGCTTTCAAGCACAGCAAAGAAAGTTTTCCGCTCAGAGAAAAAACAGGTTAAAGGAGATGGCCATGGAAATGACAAATATGTGATGAAAGGTGGGTTTTGTTCCCACAAGGGCTTCCCTGAGTTTTAGGCAAATGGGTAACGTTCTCATTTCAGAACCTCCCTGCCAGCACGTACGTATGCACAGGCACTACATAAAAGCTACTGATCCCATCCCAGTCAGGGGTAGTCCTGTCTCACACGCCTACTGCAGCTCTTTGAAAGAGTCAGTAAGAAGTATGAGTAACTAATTAGCAGTAACAGCAGAGTTAAACCAGCAGGGAGGTTCAGTTGTGACTTGCATTGATTAAAACATTCATAAAGGACCCAGCAAACAGGTGAGCTGCCAGGTGGCAGTCCAGTGACAATACGTTATTGAGGATAGTCAAGACAAGTTCCAACCATGAAGAGTAATAAACAGGCTTTGAAGCAGAAGAACTGGATGATACCAAGAAATAGGAGATTTAAGACAGATGACTATGAAGCGATGCACGTGGAAAAACCAGTCTTAACTGAAAATACATAATGATGGACACCAAGCTGAACACTCAGCTGATCTCGGGGTTCAGTTCACTTAAAGCGTCAGCTCAGCAGTAAATAACAAGCCAAAACAAAACAAAAGTTTGGAATTATGAGGAACGAAATAGAAGCTAAAATGAAGAGCCTGATTACAGCCTCCATTAACCCTGGTTTCATCCACATATACACTGTTCTCTGAAGTTGTTTCGTTTTTCCCATCCACAAAAAAAAACCCCAAAGGTAAACCAATCAGAAATCGTTCAGAGAAGAGTGGAATTAAGAAAGATATGGGTTGGCTTTCAGGTAAGGAACAGCTTAAAGCAGGACGACTCAGTCTGGAAAGTAGAAAACGAAGGCAGGATTATGACTGAGAACGATAACATGATGAGTGATGTGGACAACGTGAATAAGCATTGACTAGTCGTCGCCTCTTCCAATGCAAGTGCAGTGGTCAGCATTACACCAAGTTAACAGGAGCTAGGCCCAAAACCATAAGGAGATAGATCTTCATGCGAGATGTAGCAGAGCTGTGAAACTCCCTGTTGCAGTACGTTCTCAGGGTAGGCTGGACAAGTCCATGGAAGAGAAATTCATTCAGGATTACTGCATGGATGTGAATCAGACGAAGTCCTTGAGCCACGAATGGCTTAGGGTTGGAAAAGTATTAGGGCAAAATATCATATGCGATAGCCCTGTTTCTATAAACTTTCCTTCTTCACTTGCAGCTCACTGGGTTTAGGGACTTTTGCACATCCATGCACTTTTCTAGTTGGACAACATATTAACATTTAGATACTACTCTGAGGCAGTTTACAGTGATATGTTTTAATTACAAACACACATGTGAACACAAAAAATTGAAAAGGATTGTCACATTATTATATGACTAAAATAGATACTAATAATTTAAATGATGAGGTTTGAGGTTTGCTTAAAAATGAAATGAAAGTAGTAATAAGTGTTATCTGAACTAACGGGGAGGAAAAGGCAGAACGTTAGCAAGGTTATATTTTCTTTTCCCCCAGAGAAAGTTGTAAAGTAGCAAATTTTGTGATCAGTAAAATGAAAGGTATTATACATTCCAAGATCTTCAGATCCGATAAAAAGAATGAAACACTGAAATAAGTAAAGATCCTCCTTNCCTGAACTAACGGGGAGGGAAAGGCAGAACGCTAGTGTTACCTGAACTAACGGGGAGGAAAAGGCAGAACGTTAGCAAGGTTATATTTTCTTTTCCCCCAGAGAAAGTTGTAAAGTAGCAAATTTTGTGATCAGTAAAATGAAAGGTATTATACATTCCAAGATCTTCAGATCCGATAAAAAGAATGAAACACTGAAATAAGTAAAGATCCTCCTTTGAATACCTCAACAGCTCTGCAACAAGGAACTGACTTGTCTGACATGAACTCAGGCTGGGTAGAATATCTGGAAAATCACCCTGTCTGAAGGTGTAGGACCCTGCCCTCTTCTGCAAGCACAGGTGATACACCAGGGATTACAAAGATGTTTTAAAAAATGCACAGCTCTGCAAAACGTACTGTGCTAGCTTCCCCACCCCAGCTTAACATACAATCCCTCTGACAGTATCAACAGTTGCCTAACATTACATTTCACATACCACTACGATCTGGATTGCATGTGCTTGTTTGAAAGAGAATTTGAAAACACCAACAGTTACTGTGATGAGGTTTAAGTGGAGAGTGAAGGAAGTAAACTGAGAATCAAGGTTACAAAATGGCTCTATTGATTCCTCAGTGGGGATGAAACAGTACCAACAAAACAACCAAACCCCAAACACTATTTACTTTGGGAAACAGAGTATGTCAAACTTCTCAGAGTAGGTGGAGTCAAATAAGGACACAATTGGCCTAAGGACACCACCAGCAAATTCCTGTGCGCAGTGATACCACTGCGTATAGGTACAGCTGGCTGCAAGATCCCGAGAGAGGAGCGCAAGCAAATCACAAGCCTCAAGCATGGCGGTGACTCAGGGATGTACTTACACACTAGTGAAGATCCACTTACAGGCAGTATTGGAGTTGTGATTAGAAGTCTAACAGCAATTGCAAACGCTACTAAGGCCTCTTACATGAACAAATTTTGTAATTGGCCAATGCCGCTGCCTGATTCTATTCATGTGCTCTTTGTTTTCAAGCCACTGCAATATATAGTAGAAGAGCGGATGACGAGAGATCCAGCTAGCTCCATCTAACCTTTTTTGGGAGGTGGTGGAGAGGGAGGGAAGACAACTACAAACATTTTATGTGCTGTAATATTCTTCTCCTTCTGCTTCTCTTTGGGAGAGTTATAATACAAACCTGAGCTGATACTCGAGATATTTTTATTAACAGGAACTGGAAGTAAAAATATTAGCAAGTACAACTAGATAGACAAATTTATTTGGAGTTCTGCAAATTAGCACACCTCAATATTGAAATCCACAGCCCATGAAACAGTTTTCCATAGGGCAGCAACAACAAAAGCATCTCCATAGGAGTCCTCCAAACTTGAGATAAAAGCCACAGGCATCCCCTTTAAGCATGGGGGGTAAATTCAGCAGTTATGGTCAAAATCAGTCCTCGTCTATTTCACTGGGAGTTCAAATAAGATTTGTCAGAATTACAGCATGAAAGAGACTATCACTCCAAAGACCTGTCTATGAGGAATTAAAAGACAACCAACTCGCCGGTTGCCACTCAGTTAATTTGCCACATTAAAATCAGATACAAATCAACCATTAATAGATTCCCCAGCCTTCTCTTTCATACTAACTTGCTGCCATCCCTGAACACTGTAAAAGGTCAGGGAACTGATGCTATCTTCCAAGACACAGCAAATGCCCCAGCATTAAGTTATCAGAAATTTCCTACTGTGGAAGAACACAGGTTGTGTATTTAAGCACAAACAACTTTAGAAAAAAAGAATACCACAGGGAAAAAAAACCCCAACCACTTAAAGTTTACAATAAAGAAAATATGTGAAGGTTGATATTATTCTAGAATCATGTAAGTCAGAGGCAAAGGCGTTCACCATGAGAGACACTTTAGATTTGCACTTACCATGAAATCCCATGCTGAAAGGTTCAAGGAACAAAAGCAGAAGGGGTCGAGAAGAATGGAACTCTCTCATTCTTTTATGAGAGGCAAGTTTCCTGAAAAATTTTGTTGCCTGTTTGCAGCACGTAAGCTACACAACCAAAGACACACTTCTCAAACAGAAAGGAAGTATGGTTTGCATCTTTGTTCTGACCGACCTGAGAGAGTAGCTTTTTGTTAGAAATCAGTGACTGCACTAGTATTACTGAAGAGACTGGAGGTCATAGTTACATACATGACAAACTTTTCAAGTACTGCACACTAGTATCTAGATTGTCCCTTGTAACTAACTCATGATTTCCTGTTCTCCAAGTCTAACAAACCAGTGATACGCAACTGTTACCAATTGTTTTACCATATCCGTAAGTTTATAATATGATTGGTATCCTAAATATTTTCAGAGCATGAAAGACAAAATTGTTTGGGGGAACATCTAATTTTCATCTTTCCACTTGACAGTACATGAAAAACAGTATCTGAAATGCACGGATTTATTGTCTAGTTAGTGACTTCAAATTCCATGTATTAGTTGTGGGGGGGAAAAAGAACACACCCAGGCCTTTACATGTCAAACTTACACTCCTAGGGTTTGTGTAACACCTGCTCCAAATTCCTTTCTCTTTGGAGACTGACTTTGGAAAGTGACCTATCTAAAGCCATGGTCAGTACTTGGAAAAGCTGTCTATCCTTCAAGGAACATGTATTTATTCAGTGTCTAATTAGTGTCAACCTGAAGAACCTTTATGCAAACTTGGTCAGGACTAAAAATAACTAATTGTAGCTCATCTAGCCACAAGCTGGGAAAGGTTAGAATTTATGTCCAATACACGGTCTGATTTTTCTAACTTTGCAAGAAGAAATAAAGATGCAGTACATGGAGAATGGCTGATACAAACGATTATTTATCAAGTCCAAAACTCAGGGTAGATGTTTCAAGATCCAAAAGATAAAAAAAATCTTTTATTTTAAAATTTCATACTTTGCCTTGAAAATCCAGCACTCTTACCATCTGTCTACCAGGGAATCCCCAGAATAATGCTCAATTCTATTGAACGATCTTCAGGACCAGGCATTTTCATCCTCTCTTCAATGTAAATCTACATTAAAAGGGAGATGAAACACAGACAAATCCAAAGGAAGGAGGAGAGGGAGAATAGAAGAGCGAAATCTCCTAGTTGAGGAAAAAAAGAACTATATTTTAAAAATGTATTTCTATTAGTTAAAAGAACAAGGAAGAGACTTATGGGCAAGGCCTGGTAAGACAAGAGGAATATGCTACTTGAACAAAGTGACAGAGAAGACAGAGATTCACGAACGTCCCCAGACCAGCAGCTTTGAGAATTTGGGAGGTGAAAGGGTGGAAGGAGTATTAAACATACACTCACAGGTTATTGTTTGGGGTTTTTTTAATTTGTAACTTTACTTACAGTTTTGGAAAAAAAAACCCAGAAACACCAAAACCCTCTTTGTGTTACTTCGTTTACTTTTTTCCCCTCTTTCATATGATACTAAGAGCTAGCCAAATCAAACAGGTATTTCTCCTCCAAAAGTTAATTCAAGTAAGTACTAACCTTGTAACAAATCTTTCGGATACTTTCAAAATAAATCAGAGTTTAAAATAGCCACAGTTGTGACATTTCAAAAACCAGTTTGGGGGACTGGTACCTTAACCAAGCTGAAAGTCTCTTCAGCAGGTACCATATGAAGACTGCCCAGACACTGGAGAAATTCCAAAGGACCAAATTCATTTCCAACAGATGTTTGCCTTTCTATTCCTAAGGTTTTAGGTCTCAAATTGCATGTACAAAACTGTAAGCTGAGCTTATAAAGGCCTACTGCAGCATTCTTAGGTGAACTGAAGTCAAATTCTTGCCATGTCATAGGTACAAAAAAATGACACTAAGACAAGTCCTTGAACACCATCACGTCAACTTCAGAATGGCTCTTCCCAAAAGCTCAGTCTTTGCTCCCTGTGAGTTCCTGTAACACAACTTGACCATCCCAAGTGTTAGCTACTATTGTCATTCCAACAGAACTACAAAGGCACAGAAAACTAAATTTAAGTTACAGATAGATTTCTCCCGTGTGTTCAATTTACAACGGTACGACCCAACGTATAGTCCCTACTACTCAAAATATGCCACTTGAGCTTTTTACAAGGTTATGATAAAGGGACAATTTGAGGCCATTCCCCCTAGCAACATACAACAACAAACATGACTTTCCATGTGCGTTGCTGATTTCATGATTGAATAAATGTATTAAAAAAACTTTATTATAATATCCAACTGATAAGGAAACCAGTTCTACTTCACAGCTCCAGGTGTGAACAAAGTGACGGGAAAACTTAGGCTTCCTCAAACTAAGCACTTCTTATTTCCAAGAAGAGCCAGTTTGGGAAACTGAAAATGCCACACGAGCAAAAATGATACAGTGTTTAAAAATAAACCCCCTCCCAGTCAATATACTGGAAGCTGTCTCTGAATCATCACTGCCCATCGGGTTTCCAGATATCTTTTCCGACCTCCTTTAGCAGAATTCCTATCTGCCAAGCCTGAAAACGGGAAACAGATTCTCCTTTTGTCCTTTAGGATTAAAGAGTTATTCTTTTTGCTGGCACAATAAAATAAAAATCTGGGTTGAGAAATCTACCACAAGACCGACTTTAAAATATTACTATGGAGGCTAGCAACAGTTTCTATGTTATTAATCCAATCAGACAGGTTTATGCCTGTCATCTTTGCCCAGATTTGAACTCCTGTTGCCCAAGAGAATAGAAATTGGTGATGCAGGAAGAAATGCTTAACTGTACAGTATTATTTGCTTGTGGCTCAGCAAGCAGTTAACCACATATGTGAAGCTCCGCCAAAGGAACTTTGACAAAAAAAAACCCCCAACATTAAGAGAACACAAATATAATCAGTAATTAGCAGATTTTGGATAGAAAACTATTTACCTACTATCTGTTCTTAAAATAGAATCAAGTATTTTTACAGGTTTTTAGGATTGAATTAAATGAAAAGACCTTTTCTGGTTGCCTTAACATACAATTATAATCAGCTTGCCAATTGCAGTATCTATTTATCTCTATGTTACTGACATATTCTGGCAGGGGTCAAGGCTCAAAAATATACTGTATCATTAAAAATACCTTTTTCATGATGGAAAGAAACGTACTTCTGCGCATACTCAATTTTTTATTTCATTTTCTTTAGAGCACACTGTTCAAATGACAACAGTGGAGATGCTAGAGGAACCTGTATCACACATTAGTGCACCTAAATAAGCATAGCCTCAAGACAGCCTACATAGCTAAGGCAGGGTAGTGATTAAGGAGGATCACTAAGTGGGAAGACATTTTAGGTACAAAACTTGACTGTAGAAGAAAGAGACCACATTTCTACGCCTAGCAACATTTATCTGGTACAGACTGAGATTATCAACAGGAGTCTCTATTTTGTTCTAGTTTCCTAATCATCAAATCTTTCTGACACACATGGATACCTCCACACATCCTGACAATATTTGGTACTAACTTATCCCGGAAGGGTATCGAGAAGATAAACACATTAAAGTTTGTGAAAAACTTACAGATATTCAGATTAAAAGACAGTAAAACATTTCATCAGTGGAATACCACTAAGGAAATTGCATGTACTTTATTCCTTGCATCATTTCAAAAATCAAGCCTGGACAAAAGGTGTAAAGATTTAACAAAAAAAATCCCTGCTGGTACGGTTGTAATTGAGACACTTAAGGGATGTCATGTTGTCAAAAGTAAGAAAAATAAAATGTTTGCCTTTTAAACACAAGCCACAGTTGCTAATTTGACCACCTCAGAAATGTGAGCTCTTCTCTAGTCCCCAAAAGAACAGTGATAAGTTACTGCTGTGGAAGCCTGTCCCACAAATCTTCTCGGTTTCATTCTGTTGCTTAAGAAAACAACTTCGTGGCACCCAGTATTAAAGGACTATGCATGTGCAGTACAAACATAACCTGTCCGATACAACTGAGGAAGAATGAAAGAAAATACATACATATCAAAATGAAAAAACCCCTCTCAAACCATCTCCTTTAACCGGCCAGTTGCACAAAACACACTGTTGCTACAATGCCTCAGCACATTGTGCCTATAAATCCTGAACACCCCTACATTCTTGACTTTAAAGGGAGTCAGCTGTAGGACCTTGTTAGATATTAATTAACAAAAAACAGGGAGTTGCCTTGGTGAAAAGCAAACAACATTCCAGGCACAGAGTCTGATGTAACATGGGTGGTTGCATATAGACTCTACCGTTAAAACTATTAAACAAAATATGCTGAACAGATTGGTAGATGAATAAAAATAGAACACTAGACTTTCATAGCTTTAGTATAACAAATAAAACCAGGGTAAAGCTATCCTTTTTCCTAGCATTTTAAGTCTGCTCAGTTGCACATAAAAAGTACTCAGCAATGCCAGCTGCACTGCCAAGATCATTCACTGCTAGTGACTAGTGGATCTATTCTGGGGTATTTTGTTTAAATTTTGCTACAATATATGAAATTTAAGAAAGGAAAATAAAAATTAGTATTTGCGCACTGAAAAGAAACTAGAAGCCTTCAGTACCAGAGTTAAAGAGATGAAGTAAAAGAGATTTCCTTGTATTATGTGCCTTGGTGTGGCCAGGCATACCACCATTCATAATCGTGACCCAAATTCTTTGATTTTTGGCCCCACACTGCCCTACACTGCTCTAAATTATGCCATATACCAGCTAGTCCCAAAGGATCATGTAGATACCTGTCAGAATGTAGCAAACTCATACCTTTGCTCCTCGTGTCACTCCTTCACCATGTCAGCTACAAGATGGGAACTTGATGTAACTTTATACTAGCACATCATGATCTTGAAGCAGAGCAAACCCTAGCTGGAAAGATATTCTTAAGACCTGACTCTTCTGTGTTGCTGGACAAGCACAGTAAGACTAATCAAAGAAGCCACAATTTATGGGGGAAGCAAGTGGTATTTGCACAGCTTCTGTTACTGATTCAGAGTTGAAATAGAAGAATGGTAGCTCAAGAGTGAAGAGTACCTTGCTTCCATACCACCGTGATAAATGGCATACTGTCAACAACATTGTGGAACAATGGAACAAACTGCACAGCTTCAACCCAGACGGACCTTTATGATCCCAAGGACTGGGTCAACAGAGGTCTTGGGATGCTCAGACCAGACTTTCAGAGGAACTTCTCCCTTAAGGAGGGTAGCAGAGCAGCAGATCGATTCCTCAGGGAGGCTGCAGGATCTCCACGGTGGGAAGCGTTCAAGACGTGGCCAGACAATGGCCCCACTACACAAAACCTGACCTAGTGCTGCTGGCAGTCCTGTGCCAAGCAGGAAGCTGGGCTGGATGATTCAGAGTTCCTTTCCAACAGAGAGCTCTACAACTCTGATGTGAAACCTGCCGCTTACTTGCTGCAAACGATTTTTCTACAAAATCGCTATAGCTATCACAGGTTAAGGAACTTGACATATCTTATAAATTGAAGCAAATTCCAAAATTCTAATGTAATACTAGTAAAACAAAATCAGCAAAGAAATTCAAGGTACTGAGAAATATGATCCCTGTTACTGCTGAGACACGTACTCTAAATAGAATACTGTCATGGAGGGGAAGAAAGGTTATTCAGTGAAATGTAATACAGCTTTTGACAAATATAACAAAATGGAATTTTCTTGCCTTCACTGTTTCACTCCTGCATAACAATCTTGACCTTTTCTCTCATTTTATAAATGGAAGCAATTCATTTTAAAGAGGAATAATGTTGAAAAGAAATGTAAAATGAACATTTTTAAATGTTATAAAATAAAGTTAACATGTTTTAAAATAAATAAGAGAACAAAGGCATTGAAATCAGAGACAACGTTGAATGACTGTTCTGGATGCGCACTGATGCCTTATATAGGAAAATTAAGAGGACTGCTAGATTTTCGTTGATCAAACGGTGCCTAGACTTTTGATAAGACTTCCTTTGTCGTGATATACATTCATCATTCAGCTCTCCTCACAGTTTCTATGTCAACTGCAGGAAAAACTGCTACCTGACGTGCAGAAAACCAGAGGCTCACTTGTTGAAAATGAAAAACACTTTCAGAGATGCGTGCAGAGCTAAAAACAAATAGCCAAAACAGAAACCAGAAAATAGAGATGGAACTTAAAAAAAAAAAAGCCAGAACGAGAAACTTAAGTGGTAGGTAAGTGAACAAAACCAAGAGTATCAAACGGAAAACAACAGGATTTGAGGTAGCAGGAAGCAAGTTACACAGTCCTCATTACAGCTACAAAAGAAACACAATCTTTGTCCAATGGAACAAATGAAGAGGATCACTATGTAATTACACATACATGCCATCTAACCATCTTACCATTACAAAGCAAAAGGAAAAAAAAACCCCAAAATATCTGGAAGCCAACCAAATATACAACCTGAAGGAATTACTTCCACAAAATGTCCCATAAAGTCCTACCTGCCCTAGAGAGAAGGGCTAGGGACGAGCAGCTGGCTACTGCTGCTGAGGTACATGCAGCCTCCCAGGACAGACAGAGGTTGCACAGCTGTTTGGGTTACTATCAAAGGCAACCATGAAGAAAGGAAAAGGAAAGGAAAGCAAGCAGCAGCCACACTGAAGAGCAGACTTGCTTTGCACGCAGTACTTAACTTATGCAATAAACAGTACTGAGGCAACACAAGGGAACAATTAGTCTAAACGGTTTTGTAAATATCTTGGACAAATACCAGAAGAGAAGAATACTGAGGAAGACACTGACTAATTCAGAGGAGGGAAGGGGCCTAGATGGCTTTTCTGATCTCCTTCTGTCCTTATGTGCCCTGTATTTATATTTGAATGCTTGCATTAGCCAGCATATAGGCTATTTAAGGTCAGGAAAGCATTGCAGTAGCACAGCTGCCTCCAGCAAGTAGTGCTTGACATCACTAAACCACACAGAAGAGCACAGCCCTTTTATTGGCTTCAACAGCAAATATCTGCAAGCAGAATTGTTTCGCTCTATTTGTACAGGATTTTCCACTGCACTGTGGTGTCTGTGACTTTGGTACTAACAGAGTTTTGTCCACTGAAATTGTTAAATAGCTGAAGTTTCCTCCTCATATATTTTCAGCAGCCCCTGACCAGAAACTAGCTCAAAGAATTTAGTTTTAAAATCCCACAAAAAAGAATCCACATTTTTGTATTCTAAAGTTTTGTGTTTCTGCCAAATTTCATTTGTCTTCCTCCGTGGGATGTTTGACACATACTGCATGCACATTTTAAATACCACACGTGAGATCTGTGACTTAAATTCTATAATATTCTTTGTCGCCACACATATACGTCTTCTAAACTATACATAAAAGGTGCTGAACTTTTTTCCATTAACACATTGGCTGCACAATTGGTAGAAATCATGAAAGTCAGGAATAGTTTATTAACTCACTGAAATGAAAGGATTTCAAAACACTGCTACCCCATGTTATGTTTGACAAATGTCCTAAATAAGCATTTCCAATTTTTCTTAGCTAGATATATCAATGACTGCACCAAAAAATTTCTCACAAACTCAAAAAATCAAAACAATGCAAGGCAGGTGTGCCTCACTGCGTACGCCAGAGTTTTGGCTCTTAATCATCCAAATCAAAGACCTGTTGGAGCACAGAATTTCCTCCCTATCCAAGTGTTCAGTGTTTCTTTCAACAAAAATCAAGGCAGGAACTGGGATGATGTTGAACATCCAAGTCTTCTCTTGACACCAGTTTTGAATTTGACCAGGGTGCAAACCTCAAAGGTGGGTCCCACAGTTTAGCTATGGCCTGTGACAACTCGAAGACAGCAGAAGAATTCATAGGTTTGCCACAAAAGAGCAGGGAGCAGCAATACTCATTTTAGGTACAAAAGAGGACTACAGGAACAAGAATACTTCTTCTTCATTGGGGTGGAAAACAAAAAGTCTTCTTTAAACATAAAAGGAGTACACAATTCCTTGGATGTAAGATGGCCCATAGGACGACTCTAACTGCCTCCGTGTGTTTCTTCCAGATTGCAGGTTAATCAGGTCCTGCTAGTTCCCAAGAAGTGCTGTCTGTAGATGAACGAAAGATGCAACATGTACGGGACTCACATGAAGCCCTGCTCTGTACATGTATGGCTTTGGCTGTTTCTGCTTTCTACAAAGACCAGCTTACATGTTTTTCAAAAAGCAAACCTACAAAATACAGCAACTCCATTCCATTTAAAGAATGACTTTTCTAAGTTGTCTACAATCTGCACTTTCATTAAAAGAAAGCTAAAGCTTAGTATAGTTACAGGATGCCTATGCTGGGTTTACAATTCAACAAATCCTTGTGATTTGATATGAGGATTCCCCAGAGCAAAGCTCTGAAGAAAGAAGTTCTCAACACTTCTGAAGGGGGATCTGTTATCTAGGAAAACATTATTCAACAAAAAGTCTCACATTTGGGAATATGCCTTTTATACATATTCTCTAGGTAGGTCCCAGCATGCAAGAGCTGAAAGGAAACAAAGTTTCAGCTAACATTCATGTGAGCCGAGTAGCGCATGTAGTTAACTAAGCAGGACAAGCTGTGACTGCCTCATAAGCCTTCAATGAAATCAGCAATAAAATGAATCAGATTCTTGACAGTAATTAGGGAAAAGGAAACCCCCAGAAACCCAGTAGTCGTGTTGCAAAATCAGCCACAATTTATTTTTGGGGAAATGTCATCTTCCTACAACAGATAACCAAGGAGGTATTAAAGCTCCTTTCAAGATGATGTTACATTTAAAATGCCACTGGTTATTGGCAGGGAAGAGGGATGCGGAAAGGGAAGAAAACTGTGAGGTGGTACCTAGCACTACTGTGGGGTGGGGAAGCTTATGGGAAAAAGGCAGGTCGGCAGGGGAACGAGGCCTTCTGCTAATCTTGAAGGACGCACTTCAATCCTTTCTTTTGGTCACATGACAATGGGGCCAAGATCCGTCCACACTTATCATCTCCCTCCTGCCCATCCGCTTCCTTGCAGGGCCGTTCCTCTGCCATCCTCCTCAATCCACACTTCCTGAGTCAGCGAGTCCCCCACCAAAACACCTGGGGCAGGAACGTGGTTCCCAGTGGGTACTGCCAGGTCCCCCCAGTTGCAGGGGCAACGACGACAACTGAGGCAATCCAAACTGAGGTCTTTCATGTACAACTGAATCCCGCGTTTCTCATTTTTAGAGGTTTTATCTGTAAATCTTTAACTCTTCCCTTTCAAGTGGTCAGAGATTTGTACCTATTGAACATGACCATCTGGAAGCAAGCTTTAAACAGTAGCTGACTTTTTGTTAAGTGTTTTAAACAATAAAATAGGAGAAGTCTGAAGACAGAACACAGTAATTCAGAAAGTAAGCCACATATCCCAAATACGCAAAAATCAGCTTCAGTAAAGGATGCTCTGTTAGAAGATAAAATCACAGTCTGCAGCAGTGGGTTTGGATTTACATCAAGAACTGGGAAAAATACCCACGTGGCAACAAACGCAGGTCAAAGTGTACTCTAGGAAATGTGAGTTTTCATAACTGTTGAGTAAATGTGCCTTGCTATACTCGCTGCATTCGCTGCCAAGACAAACTCTAATTAACTCATTGTAACTACTGGTTGTCAGTTTTGGCAATTAATACCCAGTTAGAATGGATACAGTTGAACGGCAAAAGCTCAACTTCCAGCTTAAAGAAAAACCCTCCATGACCTGCTCATGTGATTACATCTAAGGATAAATTGGCAGACGTCTCAGACTTGTCAGATAATTTTTAAATTTTATGCAGTCAGGAACTTTGAGGCCCTTTTCTTCTGCAAGAGCTATTTCATTCCAAAGAGACAGCCTGTGGAATTAAGCGTGTTGAGCGACAGAAAAACTACAGCTTCAGTTGTGATTTCCCAGCAATTCCGTATCTCATTGTTGGCTTATTTTAAAGTATTATTTAACAACAGCACATTATCCATCAAACCACAATTAACTTAGGCCTAGACAAACTCCAAGTTAAACATCAGGTTAGTTATTTTTTAAGCTAACGTTCAACCCCAGTTACGAGATCCCTCTTGCTTGCTCTATTACTGCTGTATCACAAGCCATAGAATAAAAAAAGATGAGACTTGTTTCAAATTTCTCTGGTCAGTCTAATTTTATGGAAAACACTTCAAGGAATTCAAGCTGGCCCTAGAGTTGGCCCACATAGTTCTTTAGAACAAAAGGTCTTACATAAAAAACTCCAAAGATTCCTATTAATTCCTAGGCATGAAAAAAATTCTGCCATCTGTGACAGATACCGTTCAATACCAACATGGACTGATTCCTGTTCAGCAGGCTTCCTTTCTCCTATAAAAACATTTCAGGAAAGGAAGATGAAATCTGCTGTGTGTGCTCTAATGTCCTGGGGAAACATCTGAGAAAGGCAATTCAGAACTGCACCAGGGATGCCAGAATGGCAATAAAAATACCCTTCAACCCCCCAAACTATAACAACAACACAGGCAATAGAAAAGCCAAAAACATTTGTTAAGAGCTTTTGTAAAACTAAAATGAACCTCTGCAGCAAAGTAAACACAATCTAAGAAAATAATGTAAAAAACCAAAGATCTCTATTGCAAATACAGGGGAAGACTTCATAAGTACTATGTACTGGCCTAGCTAGTCACTGAGATGACAGTAATTTCCAATGTCATTGCCAGAATTAGTTTTGACTAATTAAAGGTGCTTCTGAGAATCTCACTGTACAAAGATACAAGTTTAAACACATGGGCAACAGTAAAGAACCAAGAACACCTTTATGAAGAATACTGTCTGACGTCCTAAAGAAAAATTACTTTGTTCCCTTTGTCCTCCATTATCACTCTCTGTAGGAGGGTAAACACACCTAGAAGCAGTGATACCACAGTAAAAATGCGGAGGAGGATATTTTAGAAGAGTACAGGTTTACAATGGTACTTAGGAATGCCTGTGTTGAAACAGAGATTATTAGAATGAAACATGGTATACTCATCGCATATGACAACATAACACGAAACAGAATTCTGTGTTTGATTAGGGTGGCCTGAAGTAAACTATATGTACACAAGTGAAAAAATGTAACACCTTAATGGAAAGATTTGTATATAAAGGGAACAAATGTGCTTAAAACTACTGAAATTTTTGTAGAGCGCTCCACTCTAGCCAGAAGTATGTAGAGGAAGGGAGTTGGAAAGGGCTGTCTTGAATCACCTTACTGTTTTATTTTGTAATTTGTTATTAATTCCGTTTTCTAGACATAGTTTTCGACTACACAAGAAAATCCTTTAAAGGGTAAAGTACTTGATATATAATGTAAAAATACTCCCTCCACCACCAGGTTATAGAACCTAATACATACCGGTTGGCACTCTGAGAGAAACCTGACAAAACCTCCAGGAAGATGCAAACCCTTCCCAACGTTCAACCCTACGTTTTGCTCTGAGACTAGAGGCAACAGAGCATACATCACATACCAGCAACTGTCCCTTATCTCCTGTCGAGACAAACTGGTACCTCATCACCCAGCAACAACATCAGTCCCACGGAACTGCCTCAAGTATTTCATACTTCCATGAGTAGGTCTAATTGCTTAGTCTCTAACTGGAAGGAAACCATCTTAAAAACCTCACTAACTGAAGTATTTAAGAACAGCATTAACATATCCAGCACTAAAGCACCATATAGAAGATGGACACATAAATCTTAGTTCTTCTACAACTATTTTCATTAATTGTTCTGTGTGTGTTCTTCAGGAAAAAAAAGGAGCAGCCAGTACAGCTCAACACCAGGGACAGAAGTCAATCTGTTTTGACTGTCAATCCCAGTCTACCCTGATCTCTTCTGAAGCTGTCAACAGGCCATCAAAAGGTGGCTGCAGCAAAACGTGATTTTTAGGACACAGGAAAAGTTGCAAAGTGGAGCTAGACTGGAAATCAGGTTACGGCACTGGCTACAGTTTCAGAAGATTTGGATGATGGGGACATGGCATATACAACAGGCAGGAGATATTACCAGCTCACTGGCCAGGCATTGCATGGAGGCATGACCAAATTAGGTTCAAGGGAAGAGAAAGCCCTGCAAAGCAAGCGTCATTCCTGCTTCCCGTGTCTGCAAAGATGCTTCGGGATTTGAAGACGTGATGGACTGTCTTGGCTGTCTACTACCAATTCTACTGAAATCATCAACTCAGATGAATAAGCACATTTTAACATACCAAACAGAAGACGTTCTCACTTCTGTCTTCTAACAAAGACAGATAAAAAGGCCTAAACATGTCCAATCAGTGAGAGAGAGGCTTCAAATGGTGATGCGCGCTCAGCAGTACCGCAGCCAATGTTAAAGGTGAAGCCCTTTGCAGCACCCCTGCACCTCAAACGGTGCAAGAGGCAGGACCTGGCAGGAAATAGATAACATTTTACAGCTTTCCTTCTCCAACTCCCAGCAGAAAGGACAGGTTAAAAGATAGAAAACACCTCAAAGCAAACATACGTGTTTAATTTTCTCTTCTATTTGTTTTTTTCCCCCATCAATGAAAAACATACAGAAACATCCGAAGAGTTCAGACCAGGTTCTCGTTATTCTCCCCTGCCTGTATGAGAAGGTTAAACGCAGCCACCGAACTCTGCATACCACCCTCAGTCACGAAGAACCCTCTGGCACAGCTCCCAGACCAGTAAAAAACGACCATTTCAGTCCCCAAAGCACGGAGCCTGATCCATTTAAGCAAAACAAGTTCTACTGACAGCTGGTTTTCTTAGCATATTCACGTCCGTGTATTTATCAGAGAAAAGCCCTCCAGGACAACAGTGTTTATTGCAGGATTATTTCTGTGAATCCAGGGAACACAGCATTCACTGAGCAACACTGTTTCTACTATCCTTATATCTTTTTTTCTTAAAGCATGAACCAAGATGAACCCATTTTTATTTTCTTTAGCATGGATGACTTATGAAGGGGAAAAAGTACATACTTTTTTCTTTTTTTTTTAAAAAAGAACTCTTCTGATCCACACTCGTGTAGCACGCTGACACAGATTTTAAGCATTAATATAGAAACTAGCTGTGCAATCCCACATCAACTCCTTGGATTTAGAGTCTAGGGACTTTTAATAAATGGAAACCAAAGATATGATGGATATTTTTATTACAAATTTTCTTTCCATATGAACACCTAGTCTACTTTCACTAGAAAGCTAATTTTGAGCAAGCAAGATACTTTCTACCGACAGGTTTAGAGACATTATGAACAACGCATGGAAATGCAACAGAGACATCAAGGGTAAATATCCCAGCAGCTCCTCATCGCGTAGAGGAGTGCAGAAGCAGTCTCAGAATATATTTGCGCCTACCCAGCAGCAGGACAAGGTCAGGCGGGTGAGCAAGAGAGGGGCCTCAGGCACTGACAGCCGCTCGGCTCTCTGACCCTCTTCCCAAAGCACCGCAGCTGCTGGTGGGGGATGAAGAGCATCCTGCGGCCAGTCCCACGCCCCGAGGTGCAAGGAGCAGCGGGACGAGCCGGGCACACGCACTCACAGAAGCTGACAAGCACCATCCTCTCAAGTTGGGTGGTCAGTCTGTGGGGTTTCCCAGCTTACCACTTCCTCCAGAAGTGTGCAGAAACTAGTTTTTATGATACTACAGTTATGAAGGTAGTTTTTAAACAAAGCACATTTCATAAATACTCCATGTTTCATTTTAACTTAATCTAATTTTTGAAATCATTAAAAGCTACTGTCACTGGCATCTATCTGCTCACTGATGCAGCGCAATAAAGAATAAGAATTCTTGAAATTCTTGAATAAGAATAAGCGCAATAAAGAGTAAGAATTCTTGAAATTCTAAAATGAAAGCTTTCTTTAAGCGACTGATTTCAAATTAAGAAAACATTACCTAGAAATTGTTGTTAATGTGTTTTGAAAATTAGTATTTAAAGAAATGCTTTTAAATTGGCAAGTTTTAATGAAAGAATCAAACCAGGTATAGTTATGAATACTTGTTGCTGAGATTTTTATCAACCAACACAAATGCTTCCCCACCCTAAGTGCGGGATTGTTTTTTTACTGTAAGAACTGGACTTGACACTCTTGCAGCCAGACACCACACCATGTAAGTCAATGGAACACCAATACTGACTTGAATAAGCCACAGTCCTTCTCTACTGCATTTTCACCCTCTGCTTTAACACGTGAGCTTTTTCAAGCCGATGGATGTACTAACGTCTTAGCCCCAAACCATAAGAAGCGGACATTTCGTTTGTTTTGCAAATCTCTCTTCCGGAGTCTACGACAAAGAGCAAAGTCTTACTAGTAGTATGCTTATCACCCATCCAAAAACAGAGCAAATGTGCTTTACAATAACCCTTCAAAGCAAAAACTCGTGTTTCAAATCGCTAGGGCTCAAATTCGCTGACAAGATCTGTGGGTATGTATCATTTTTAGAAAATGCAATGTGGGAATGCATGTTTATATGGTAAAGCACAAAAGCAACAAAACCTCATGGGAAGGCAGGAGATAACTCACGTTACAGAAACGTGTCCTTTGATCCTATTTCTTTACAAAGCTGAAACATTTCTATCTGAATATGTTTTTTCATACATCAGGAAACTGCTATTCCTGTTTGCTCGTTCTGCCTAAGGTGAACAGAGTTTAGTATTAGCAAAATAATTGTGGGAGTTTAGTATTTTTCCTGTTTTGTTGAGTACTTGGGAACGTGACGTTGGGAACTGTCAACTACTACTTACTCTACCTCTAAATCTGCTGCGTAAAAAAAAAATACACTGGTAATTTGCTTACATGGCTTTTGTAGATGCAATTACTGCTAGCAGCAGGAAAGAACTTTTCTAAGCAGAACACAACTCAAATATAACATGCCATGGCCTCAAGTCATTAAACTAACCCTCAAGGCTTCTGGAGGCTTTTTGTACTTTTGGCAAAAAGTATAAAGCAGTACGCATTGTTGCTTCGGTTCCCAAACATTGGAAAGTGAAGTATCTAGACTGTCACCCCTGCTAAACAGAGCAGAGACTGGTTTTAGGAAAGAACAAGACAGCTATATCTTTGTTATTAAAACACAGTCGAACAAACATTGAAAACATACCCTTACATTTTTTCACGGCACATAAAAAGTAGCCCGCAGAATAAAGGAAGATGCAACAGCTCGCAAACAACTCTGATATTATGGGTTACTAGTATCTAGATACTGTGATGAATACCTTACAAATGCATGAGGACAGACTGAGTTCTATGAGTGAAGTATCTCTGACACCTAGATACCGTGACAAGGTGTGGCCTGGAACTCCAGGGTTTACTGGCATGATTTTAACATGACCACATAAGCTATTGTCCTGGGTGAAACCACGGCACAGCCATAAATACGTCAGACATGTCAGATATCTACTAATGCCACCCAAATATCCTTCTGCTATATTGCTCTACATCACACATCTAAAATCAGATATTCTTTAGGGAACTGACAGAAAATGCCACACTTTTAGGAAGACAAAGTGTTCCTTTGAATTGCTATTCTGCTTGGTATCAAGAGGTTAAGATCTTTCTAAAGATACTATTGAAAGCGGGGAAATAAGCAATGTATTCATTAGCTCATGGTCATTTAGATAGACATACCTGGGTAGCCTGAAATACTTAAGAATCAACACATGACTAGAGCTGAAAAGACAATGGAAACTAGTGACAACCCATTTGCTTTTAACAGCTGCCGAGTAGAAGAATCCTCTGGAACATGGAAGGATAATTACATGTCTTACACTTAATTACAATTATTCCCTCAACTAATGTTGACAAAAAGTAGTGAATTGATAAAAAAATATGAAAATGTAAAAGCTGCTAATTTACACATGCATGTGCAATCTACGTTTTCTTAAACGAAATATCTCGGAAATCTTATGCCTTTATCTAAATCCAATCTTGGTTTTTGTTTTTTAAATTGCATCTAATAGCTTATCCAGACCAATGCCCTGTTGAGCAAAACGTCAGGATACTGTGTTCCTTCACTCACACAAACTTTGCCACTGAGAAACTGTGGTAGTCAGTATTTCCCATCGTTTTTCTCTACCCAGAAGTGCCATCACCAGTTCAGAGGAAAGACACTGCAGCATTATCCAGAAAAACAAAGCATCACCAAAACCATACTAGACCAGCTTGACTGTTGTATATTTGAACAGTCTAATGTAGTTACTTTTTTGAAGCAGACATCACAAGACTGAGATACTGAAGGGAAGGAGGAGCATTAAGACATTCTTAATTCCAGAAATGGAAGAAGAAAAATTTAATGAAAGTAGACTGATTTCTAATCCTCACCCTTCCATCTTAGGAGCAGAAACTGGTTTCTCAGCAAATGTGTTTGCCAAGTGGTAAACAGATCAGTAAGGTTCAACAGTCTTAAAATGAAATATTCAGATATTCTTCTGAAAAAGAGTGACTTAGTAAAGCTGCAAATTCCTAAAACACAGTTAATAAAGCCCTGTAGCGTCACAACAATACTTCATTCAAATGTATTATGTTTATGCAGAGAACTTACCTTCCCAAAAGAAAAAGAAATTAAAAGATCCCCCCACAAAAAAGCTATCAGTATGCTGTACTGTAGGAGGCACTCAAAATATACTGCTACAGGAAAACACAGCATAGTTTTCATGGATTACAGTGCTACAAGAATATCACACGTAGCCAGTGACAACTTTTCTTCATCCATATGTGATCCAGCCATAGACACAGAGCTAGCCACAAGAAGGTCTGTCATTTCCCCACCACACACACACTTGGAGTAATCATTATGACTTCAAGCAATTTAAAGCAATAGCATGTTATCACCTCAACAACATTTCTCACATATAGAAGGAAAAAATTAAAAAAGAGATGAAATATAATGAACATTCCAGAAAAAAAACCCCTCTCACTCACTGTTCAATACGCGGGGAGAGGTACAGCTTAGGAAAAACCTGAGTAGCTTCTGCATCCTCAAAACTAACGGAGAGAAGTGCAACGTCTTCTCCCGGATCTTCATTCACATCCTGTACATAAAAAAGTAATAAATATAAAATGGCAAATAAGAAACTGAGTACTTACAAGCTTACAAATAACAATCAATAAGTGGAATATCAATTTATTTAGGAGATGCTTAAGTGAGGAATCTAAAGTGTAACCACTGAAAAATAGCTTGTAAATTTATTCTTTCTTACTGTATTAGCACTTCAAAGACTTTCTGCCATGCTTATTTTCCTTTAAAGTATCAAAATAAAATTACTGCATTAGCAAGTGTACAGCAGCGTAGCTCTTCTTCAATCAGCTGAACCACATATTTCAGTAAAGATGCAGATTTCATTTTTAAGAATTCTTGGTTTAATGCTAACATCAGAGGCAAACGCCAAAGAATTTAAAAAAATGCTATAATATCACAAAGTCACGACCACAGATTTTATATTTGTTATTTTTCAAACTATATGGTCCAAAACTTTTGCTGTACTCAACTCCTACTTCTCTTGTGGATGAAAAACATTTTTGCAATCAGAAACTTGTATCTAGACATCAATGACCCCAAGTTTCCTGCAAATTAAACTCATGCATTACTTTCAGCAAAGACCATGTACTCTACAAAAACTACTGTAAGAAAAAAAAAATCCACTATAAAATACCATGACAGTCAGTCTTGATGCATTCACAGTTTCAGCTTTCTTTGTATCAGAACAATCAGCTACAGTTCTGAGATTAGGTAGAACAAACCGTTTCTGATCAGGACCTACCATCTCTTCAATTCATAGATTACATACAGTATGAATAACGGTATTTCTGCTACACATGCCTTCATGTAAGCTCTTAACCTCTAGTGAGAAAGCAATGAGTTAGCAGTACAGTCACCTTCATCACCAGCGGGTAATACAGTGCCACTTGCTGCTCACAAAGAAGTCCTTTAACATGTTTATGCACATGTATATAGCACCTTGCCAAGATGCATTTGTTTTTATCCGTTTTGGAAAAATACGAGAGGAAATAGATAACCCAGCAGATCTGTGCCCAAAGCAGGTTCAACAGGGTGCAGCGTGCCCTGGTATGGTCTGTCCCACAAGCAGCTGCGAGGAAGGAACACGCAAACCACTTCAACATTGTTAGGAAATCTTACCCTAGTGACTGCTGAGCGGTTTCAGGAGGACAACCTCGTGCCATTTGAAGCGTTGGCAGGACTGAAACTGTTAACATCCAGAGAGACTAGGTGCATAGCAGCTATTACGTGCAGAACACGACATGCCAAGAAATTTAGTGATAAGTTGCAGGGAAGAACGGGTCTTAAAAAAGCCTAATTGTCTTAGATGACAAATGAGACAGAGCTGATAGTGTTTTCTTAAATTCTGCCTTGGTGTGCAGCTCACGTCTGACAAGTAAAAATTAAAAAAGTGTACTCTTAGAAATGCCTATAAAACGGTCACGAGCACACTGCAGCTGGAAATCAGAACATGGTTTTAACCTGAAGTTGCAGGACAACACTCCATATGAGCGGTGAGGACAAAAACTAGCTGCTGTCCTGTTGAGGTATGATCAGTTTATGGGCGGAACTGTATGACACAGTTGCCTGTAACAGCAACAGACAGGGTCTTGTGATCCACAATGTTCCCTTCAGCGTTACAATTCCAAGTGGTTCTCTCACCTACAGCAGAAGAAACAGCACAGACTACAAAACCTTTGTCAACAAGACAAACAACAGCAAAAAATACCCCAGAGTGCAATCCCCCCTGCAATCTTTTCCCCGGTATTTCATATATTTCCATCATTAAGGAAAAAAATTAAATAAGGAACAGCATTCACTCCTGGAGCTGAGTATGGCATTAACTGGCTTTTTCCCATTAATTTGCTAATTGTCAATCAAATTAAAAGAACTATTAAGACAGATTAAGCAGTAATGCTAACAATTAAAGAGATTTTATTTTTAATGGGCGTTCTTCAAGAGATGACAAGTACATGTAATACGTTCACTTGTGTATGTATACATTTCTTCAGAGACCATATTCTTTTGTTCGTAATAGTTTGTTTTTACACAGTAGAACCTACATGCATTTTACAAGCTACATGGACAAAATCAGAAGTATTTAATCTTGCATTTAGTATTAGTGCTTAAGTTGATGTGCACACAGACTGACACCACGCGTAAGACCAGTTTCTAGAATACCATCCAGGTGCTTACTGATTGAAGAAAATCAAAACAGGAAAAAAAAAAAACCAACCCCAAACCAGATTAGGTGAACACCACTACAACAGCATCGATTAACCCATGCAGTAATATTATGTTACATTTTCTACACTCACTAGTGGCTTCTTTAACATAAAGACTCATGCCAAGGGAAAGAAACCCCACACGACAACATACATCATCAGAGTCTCTTTGCATGTTAAGCTGCAATAAGCTGATGTGTGCAGTAAGAGCAATGAACTGAGCCGTCATAGTTCTCATTTACAAAAATAACACACAACAAACACTACTGTTGCCAGCACAGCACTGCATTACGTTCATACAGCTACTGTCCGATGCAAGTTTGAGTAGAGGAATTGGCATTCTTCTGTAACTACCACTTTTCAAATGGATGTGTATTTTTGGCCCACACCCCTGAGAAATGAAATTTGTAACTTAAAGATGAAAAAAAAAAAATCAGCATTCCTGTAGGTTTTAAAAAGATGTAATGCAGTAACACCATGAAGTTGCTCAACCTCATTGCTCAGGTGGCCACAGATTTACGACAAAGTCCTTTTGTATCCGACACCATACTGTTTATTCCTTTCAGACTTTGTTACTTTTATTTATGCAAGAATCTGCTTAGCAAAACTGCCTTCAACCCCAGTAGGTCTGTTACAGCTGCAGTTTATAAAACTAAACCAAACCCACATGTCTTACAGATAAACTGTGGAAAGCTTTTCAACTAATAGACCTTTTTGATGTTGTCCGTGTCGGTCACAACTTAACTCCTTCACTGACCTCTCTCCTGGTCAACAAACCTGTTAGTCACTAGTTGAGATGACAGATCCTTGTTTTACCAGAGAATGATGTTTCCCCAGCACAGAGGCTGAGATCCTTCCATTACACCAAGGCGTCAAAAGGAAAAGGTTGTTTTAATGCTTTTTATCAAACTCTGCCCAGGCAGCGTCTTCCCCTTTCCGATTTCTGCATGTGTATTTCTCTCAAAGAACAGGCCGCATTCAAACAGAGCAGCAAAGCAAGAATCACCTCTATTTTTATTTTTCAGTTGGCTTCAAAAGAGAAAGTGACATCCAATTGCTTTGGCAGTATTACTCCCTTTTAGGAAAAAAGAGTCTGTTGAACTAAAGCCACAACACTCTTTTTTAACACATAATTTGCATTTAACTCACAATACTTAATGTTAGAGGATCTTATTAAAAAAATAATTGTAAACGTCAGAAAACCGATTTTGTAAAAATTAAGAATGGCAATTTTTTATAAATGTTAGCAACCAAGGTTAGAACTGTCGTATCAAAGTACCATTTTATACTCACAGAACTTTTTCCACAGAAGAGTCTACAGAGGTATTACTAAACTGAACTTCTACTGAACGGAGAGCACATCCCGGGCCACAGGAATTTTGAGGTTTAAAAACTAAATGTTTGTAAAAATGTTTGACATCATTAGTTGAGCATGTGATAAAGCACACCTACTGGTAGTTTTTCCATAATAGTCTCATGCTTGATAGCAAAAAAACCCCAAACCCCTAGCCCACTGCAATGTAAAAGACCCAACCTAGATTTTCATGGTATCTTTCTGCCACCTCACTATCACATATCCCTTCTTTTAAAAAGAAGCTCTTCCTCATTTCAGAAAAATGCCCATTCAAATCAAACAGGAAAAAATGGATACACCATTCAACACTGAAAATAAATAGTTTTCTTTCTCAAGAACTGCAAGGGGTTTCCTATGTTTACAGAATACTTTGCACAGTGTGGACTGATCCTTGACTAAACCTCCAAAGTGCTGTGGAAATGCAAAATATACGCAGTAAAGGATTGTGGTGAGAAAGGAACAACAAGAAAAAAAACCCTTCAGGTTTTCAGCCCATACACTTTTCTCTACTGTAGAGACCTTCTAGCAACAACTTACAAGAATAAATAAAACTTTTCACAAAGTATAAAGAGAAAGCTAATGGTATTTTATTCTAATTTACCCTTTGTCTACCTAGCCAGTGCAGATGAAAGGTTCACCAAGTATGCATTTTTGAAACTCAAGAACAAGAGACCATGTGAAAATACAAATGCAGCACAGAACAGATGAAAACGGAAGGCATTTAGAACTTTTTTTTTCCCAAAAAAACTTCAGGAAAAGACTTCAGGTATCACAAGACTCCAAAGTAAAAATTAAAATCCTACTTCTAATTGTATCAACACTGTCTCAACAACCACTTGGTAGTTTTCATTCATATCAGTCCTAATCGACATTCAAATGCATGCTTCAATGTTTACAGCTGCTCCCTTTGCAAAATACTCGATCTCTTTACAAAAGTTAGTATAGTTATTTATGAAAATTATCATCAAAACTACTTTAATACACCATCCAAACGGTATTGTTTTCTCGTGTCCTACCTACTGTAATTGAAAACTGGGAATTTACTGGAACTGACCATTTATTATGAGTCAGATGGTTGATAGCCAGTCCAACCAAAACATCTGCTCCACACAGTGACAACTGCTATAACCCATTTCCTCTTGTGCCTGGAGTCCAACCAAGTTGTACATTACAGTTCCTTTTCCTTAAAGATGCAGACTCTGGAAAATCAGTTATTACCTTTTCTTAGTTATCAACAAAGAATCGCCTTGCAACCTCTGATTATTCTTTCAAGAAATTCCCTATTTGGCATGCAAGTGTGATTCCTTGCACCAAATAGCAACACGAAGTGGTGAGCGACTGTAGGCTTATCCCAGGCAGTGGCAGGACCTGCCTTTCCGTGGAAGACTTGAGAGGTAGTGGGCACAAGACTCGGGGAAAAGACTCTGCAATGGGCTGACATAAAGATCAAGGACCGGGGATTAGGAATCCAGTTTAGTGACATGAACTGTAAAGCAAGAACAAGAGGAAAAGAAATTTAGAGTTTGGTAGAAAGGATGGGAAAGGATGTGCAGGAAGAGCACTGGCATGCTTTGGGGAGGACAAGCAGCTTCTGTTCTGGGGGATGGCAGGAAATGAGACAAGGGAGCAGGGCTTCAGGTAGGGCTGTTAAGTTTGTACCAGAAGTATAAACAGCAATTGGTTTGGGGATAAAAGTGAGGTAAGGAAGAGCACACAAACTGTTCAGCCTACTGGATGTTCTTTTGGGTAAGGAGATACCATGCAGACGACTGATGTCGCAGAAGCCTCCGAATTGTACGGTAAGGCCAAATCTGTTTTAGGAGGTTCCCAGCCCCAGCTGATCATTCCTACCTCTCTCTGGAGGTTTCTGACCACTCTGCTTTCACAACTGCTCCGTAATTGTCTTTGTGGTATGACTGTAATTGAGGGGATGGAAATCTCCAGCAAATAGGGAAGGGATCGCTTAAAATAATGTAAGCGAAGGATAAAACCAATTTACAACTTGCGTGATGTGATGGAGGTTGGGGGAAGGTGGAAAAGAAAGGCAGAATATGGACGAGAACACAGAGGACTGAGTCAGCATTGATCTTAGCATCTGCAGCCAAGCAGAAGCCTTACACCAAGCAGAAGTCTTTTAACAGACACTTCCTTGACTGTGGTACCTCCCAGCCCTACCAAGTCAGTCAGCTTCACAGAAGTTGAGTGTGAAATTTATATTTCAGGATCCTTCCCGGAGAGAAAAAAGGTCTCCAAAAGAGAAATGCATGAAAATAACATGCATTCAGAAAGGTAATTTATCTTAGGGTCAAAACTAACCAATGTTTTTTTGCACGATACATACCTGTAATGGAACCATACTTACTAACAACTGATCAGAGAAGCGAACAACAGAGTCTGTTTTTAAAGCTGAAATGTGAATTGCAGCAGAGAAGAATACACAACACTATTTACTTCACCAGTACTAATGGGCTGCTTGCATCACAACAGTTAGTAAAGTTTGTTTGGCCTTTTCCCTCCAAATGACAGCATACAGTAACCTGAAAAACAACTGTCAAATGAACTACGAGCAACTCGTACCCTTACTACACCGCAGTTTCACTAGCCAGGTTTGATACAAGCATTACATGTTCTCCCAACCTTCTTCTACATCCAACGCTTTTTAAAAAATAACAAAACTAGGGGAAAGCAGTCTAAAGAACGTGAAGTGGCAAATGAGACTGAGAAATCTGCTTCACTCTAGGGAGAATATGTAATTATTCCAGGAAATTCTTTCTCCTGTCTTGCAGGAAACCCACCAGGTCTGATCAAGGAGTGCTGATTCTTTAAATAGGATCTTTAATGAAAACAAAGGCAGTTACCTTGCGTGCACTGCACGGCATTGCAGCGTTCCAAACACAGCCTCTCTCCCAAGGTACCGCAGCATAACACTTTCCTCACTCAGCCTGGGAAAAGAGCGCTTTTGAGCCCAGCATAATTCCTGTTTTAAAAGTTACGCGAAAATTGTAGTCTGGGAACAACTTCGCAGAATCTGAAGAGCTTACTCATAGGTCAAGACACTGGGTTTTCTTCATTAAAACAAATTTAAATAAATAAATATTTACTAAACACTAAAAAGCTATCAGCAAAATCTCCATGTATACCACTGGGCATCAATAACTGAATGTGAAAACAAACAGTATTTTGTTCCAGCAACATCCCAGGATTTTGTTTTGTTTTCAAACTTTCACATATAAATATATTGTGCTTCTCTAAGACAAAAACTTGAGATCTGTTTTGCATATGCCTTTTTCTTCTATTATGTTCATGGTAATTTACCACTACTTTCACAATATGAGTGACTGTCAGCGAGTTAGGTAAAGAATGCTATTGGGAAAAGCATAAGAAAAAACAAGTGGTTAAAAAGAAAGAACTGCATTCTTGTCCATGAAAATAGATGTTAGATTCACAACTTTCAAGATTAGTGTCATTTAAGTGGATAAAAGTTAATTTATTCTGAAAGTAGAAAAAGTTGTGGTGACACTTTCACCACAGCAATACTGTTTGCTTAGTTCTGGAAAATACAAGCTCAGAAAATAAGGCCAATTTCTTCAAAGGTCAAAACCATGTTTTGTTACGTTTGGGACTCAAAGAAATGATCTAGGCGTGGCACAGTCTAAAATTAATATTGGGTGCAGTGTAAAGTTTATTTCTGAACTGATTCCAAGCGAGCTATAAAATGAGTATATAGAAACAAGAGATACAAAGTACATTTACGAGAGAGGATCATTCCATCAGTGACTGAATCTTTCTAAGTCCTCACAGAACAGCTACATGTATTAGCTATGTTTTAATGACACTACAGCAGGGGGTATTTTATATTTTTAAAATAGACTCATATGCAAGATGCTCATGATCTTAAATTTCAATTTGTTCAACAAAACGTAAGTACAAGTGAATTAGCTCTACCTGCTCTCGTATCAGGTAACACATTCAGATCAAAGTAAGATTAAAAAACAAAATTTACATAGTTTGGAATGTCTCGGCAACAAATTAGAAAAAACCAGCACAAAATAGGGAGAAACCGTATTAGGAATTTAGATCGCTGGGAGGTAGTCTCAGACCTGATTTTTCCATACATTCACAGAAAAGTGCTTTTACTTCCTAGAGCCCCAATTTATCCTACACCATTGAGTGCTGCTTAATTTTTGTTTTGTTTACTTCTAACCTAATTTCTAAGCAGACTGATTAAGTTTTAACAATTAAAGCACTACAGTTTTACCATTAAAAAAGTACATTAACCTGAAAGATGCCCCTATTACTATGATGAAGTTTTGTAGGCAGGAAAGAGATTCCAACGCCACCGTATCTTTCCTAAAGCCTCAAGCAAAGCAATCGCCTGTTTCCACTATCACCAGCTGATAATGGGATGTACAAAATGTTCAGAGACTTCAAAGCTTAGTTTTTATAGGTCACCCTGCCTGTTCTTAAAGAGTGAGCAGCAGTTGCATTCACTCAGACCAAGCCAATGTTGCCATGTCTTGACAAACAACAGGAGCAGTGAAGGACAGCACAACCTGAGCAACAGTGCGAGAATCCAGCCGAAATCATAAGACTGAAAAATGTAAACATTTCCTTATAAATACATATCCTAGATAAATGACTGTTTAAAGTTTGGTTGTAAGCAACGATCGACTTCTTAACAAAAAGGTTGCATGTATGGTAAACACCCTGTGAGTGCCTTAAAAATTTGTATTAGAAAGCTATGGGTAAACAGCTAGCAAAGGACAAGTAGTATTAAAATTAATACTTGGACTAATAATGCCATCATCCTAAATCACGAATCATTTGGGGACAGCAAGACACGAGAGAGTGAAGGAGGTGGCAGCTTTACTTAGTTCACCTGGGCTTTGCACATTAGCGACAGACATGCTGATTCTGGGCAAACGCTACATTCAATCGTACGTATTTACATTTGTGTATGTGTCTTCCGTACATGGAGGACTCATTTTCACCAGTGTTTTAGATGTTCTCTATCTAGAATTTTCATTCAAAATTATCAATAATGAAGATTCAAGATTTATGTAGTGATACAATTAATCCTAGGACTGGCAGGGTTCAGGCACTCTCTGTATCACCTAGCCACGTGCCAAGATATTTCCCTGCTAACAACAATCACTCAAAGACATTTATTTCACACTTAACTCTGCATTGTTATCTACTTTTTACACTTTGAATACTGAGAAGAACTGTACTAGGAATTAAATATCTAGATCAATATCCACCCTTTAAAGGACCCTCACGTTCAAAGACCATGCAACAAGACAACTTTTTCTTATATATAGTCTGAATTACTTGAAACAATATAAAGTGGATTTACAGTATTTCCAAATGTAAAAATATACTTTGAATGATCTCAGAAACAAGAAACAGAAGTAAAAAGAAAACACAAAGTACTTTCCATTTAGATGACTTATGACAGGTCACCTCCATGTAGTTTCTTTCTCTGTAAATTTCCCAAAGCTATCAAGCTGCTTTCTCAACACGTAGTTACGATCCATTTTTTAATGTAAATCCTATGTTCTCAAGCTTGCTTTCCCAGATAAAGATTTGGGAACACATGCAACTTGGAATTCAAATCCTTCAGAAGGATTTCACTGAGACTTGAATCTCTCCAGCCACCTCTTCAGATGACTGGACTATAATTTATTCAGAAAGCAGTATTTGCATTATTCTCCCCCATTTTACTGATTTCCCATCTCTTTAAAAATAGTAATGTCATTGCAGAGGCCACAGAGCAGTCATCTGATGTCCAGTGGAAAGCAAGGTCTGCTAATAAATGCCCGAGTACTTATCTAGAGTACATATAGATCACTAACACAGTTTGAAATAAAATCATTTTCCTGCCAAGCCAGCTTTCTAATCACCAAATACAGCTTTTTTATAAATATAAAATATTTATATTTTATTTGACAAAACAAACATAATAGATTAGTATACAGGGCTCAAGATTGAACCAAGATTCAGAGGTAAGAATTATATTTGTGAAGACTGTAATGTATTTGTGCAAGTAAGGATCCTATGTACAGAGCTAAGCCTTAGAAGGACAGCATGCAACCAAGGAGAGTATTTTTTTTTTAAAGATAATGAAATGGCTCATTGATACAATTAGTAAATCTCACAATAAAAAAAAGAGTAAAAGTTAAAATACAATGAAAGTGAGACATCTATGGTAAGTATTTCTGTAACCATGTTGGGGTTGGCAATCAGCGTAAGTGTTGATTTTTTTATATCAATCCAAAGCTTTTTAATAAAAGCCTTTTGCCCTGCTCTCCACATATTCTTATATGTTCCTGGTCCAGTGAATCTCTCTGCAAAATCAGAAATACTATAGATTACATGGGTCACCACAAGAATGCCAGAGTAAAGCCATATTCTGAGAGAGATCTTCAGTGAACCAGGAAGTTCCAGTAACATTTCACAGATGAAAAAGTGCATAATCAAAGTGTAAGGTAAAACCAAGCAAAGTTACACTTGTTCAGTGCTATTTCACCACTGTAGCTTAGTATTGCTGACTTGATTTAAAAATATAAAATATTTTCTTTTAAAAGAAGGTGCAAATATTAAAAGTATTAACTGTTATGAGTTGTTCAGTCAATTGCCATTACCTGAGAATAACAGGAATGTTTCTTATTGAAGTCCACAGCACTTTTGATTCACAAACTGTTTATTATTCATTCCCATTTCAAGTGTATAATATTTATACTTCTTTTTGAGATAACTGTATTATTCCTTTGTTCCATTATTACATTTACGTCTACAGGATCTTAAAAGAGCATGTGTCTGTGTGGGGCATTTTCTGCTTTAAACAAAGAATATGCAAGTTGGAGCATCCTGTCCCCTTGAGCCCTATTCACAAATGTTCATCACTCCAACAAACACCGGGGTCGGTGTAATCATGCATACAAGTGTCTATGTGTACAGATGTCACAAAGAGTAAGAACCCGTTACTGTAAAGAAAGAAAAAGGTCTTCCAGTAAGAAGAGAAACACAGACGGTTTTCTCTCATTTGTGTGAAGGTGGATCCTACTACAGGTGTTAAGCAGGATGCCGGAATGAGGGATAAAAGCTGTATCAGTCAAAGAAGATTATGACATTGATCTTCCAGAGTTCACAGGGGTACTGGTATGTAAATGAGGTGCATAACATAAGGAAAAAGTCACAGAGATAGTCTTTGTTCTATATATAACAAAGAAGACACATTCTGCGACACTGTCTGTCAAGAGAGGTCTCTGGAACTTACAGTGTGAGACAGTAACTCTCGTACTTCAGCACACTGCTCAGGTTAAGGTTGACTCATCTGTTGTTGTTTATTGTTGTTTACCGTGTCCAAGACAGCGCCTGAAACACACGGTGTCCAGCTCAGATGTGGTCCCAATGAATTAAAGTGGTAGTTGCTAGAATAACACATCACATATTTCCAGATGAAAGACTGGTTCCATCACTGAGGCTTCCCTGATTACTGGCTCTGAAAAGATCACCAGATCTTTCCCCCGTCTGTTCCATTAGTGCATCCATCACAAGCTTGGGATAAAGAATTTGCAGAAGTATTGTTAAACTCTTTTACAGCATCTGGAACTGTGTTTTAATGAAAAAGATGCAGGTTCAAAGACCACTAACATTGACACTGCCGTTGAATTTGCAATGTCCTTCCTGACACCTCTCTCACATCATCTGTTCAAAGGTTCAAGGGATAATTTTCTGTAAATCTAATCCAACTTTTAATGCTCTCACAAGGCCTGAAATTACTTGCACATGGCTCAACAGCTTTAACGCGGCATCTCATCACACGCAAATCAACAGAGCAGAACATCCTCTCTCCTTGGTCAGATATTCAGCTTTCTGTCCATGAAACTGAGCATTATCTTCTTTGGCAAGGAAGACGATGTCACCATGCACGAGCAAGACTGATTATGACAACAGAGTTTGAACTGAAAGTTTCTTACTTATCTATTTTCCTTATTGTTTTCATCCTTTTTTTTCTTTGAAACAGTGAATTTAAGAAATTAAACACTAAACTCTTTTCAGAAGTTTCCTGAAACAATGCAAGTTTGATGGTCAAACTTCACAACTGATGGGATTTGCTGGATGGTTATTCACTGAATTCCACCCTGCTGTTACGAACAGTTAGAGCGGACTGACAAATGACAGTTACTGTCCTACTTCCCACTTCTTCAAGAACCTTAGCTCCCTTACAGGCATGAGTTTTGGAACAATGTAGTCCTTCGTCTGCGTGGCGTATCTACACCTGTAGTGGAACCCACTATGACACTTCTTGGGGACAAAACAGTAAGAACTTAAAAAAGAGCTTAACAGAAGTGCAGATTTGGAAATCACTTCAAAAATAAAATAGCATAAGAAAACCAAAGTAACTGCCAGAAAGTAAGTGAGAAGTCAATACTTACGATGCCATCACTAAAAAAAACAGATTAAAACTGGTGATGTTAAATAGCAATATTTAAACTCCTATGTATACTAGCAAGCTGCAACTCTGGAACTATCAAGCCCTTTCTACCAAGAAGCTACTTACAAAACAGTTGTGTTTATTAGTGACAAAATTGAGTGAAATTGCTTTTTAAGGATGAAGGGAGAGGGAAGATTCAAGTCACACACATTCTGGGAATTCTCCAAAATTAGGTCAATTTTTAAAAAATTAATCTTTCCACCATCAGTAACTTGTTTTTTTAAGCCTATATAAAATTGCTTCTACCGTCCTGATACCTCATGTGCAAAATTTCCTCCTTTTTTACTTTATGGTGTTTATCTAGAAATAAAACGTGTCTCATCATCTACTTCTGGGGTCCAAACATAATGTTAGAATCCTATCCTATCTTGTTATTTTCTGAATATTAAGAACAGTTGAAATTTTGGCCCACTGTTTTCACTTTGCATGCCGCACCTCCACAGCAGTCACAGAAGAAAACCATTTACACACACGTTCTGCCCTAACCCCCACAACACCTAATACATCAGTTTCTACTTCTTTGGAAATAGAAAAAAATGCTATGGAATCAGAAGGGCTGATGAAAATATTTTAAGGTAGATATCACATCTATCTTCAAACAAAAATGTTGAGGAACACTGCTTTAACCATAAACACGGTTCAAGTTTTAGCCATGAGATAAAGCTGTCTAAAAGCCCACTAATTAAGACTGAATACATTAAACAAAACCACTAACTAGTGGCAATATATTCTTTTTAAGATCTAACAGGAGACTCTGACTCTTTGTATAGTCATAATTGAAACAGCATACAATGAAACAACATGGCATAGGGAATCCCCAAAACAGTTCTAATGTAAGGTCTTGTAAAATATCAGGGGATATGAAAACTTATCAGGTAAAACTGTGAACGCAGTAACAGAAATAGGCTATTTCAACAAAAAATTTAGGAGCTATCCATGGAGCATGTGAATGGATTTATTTGTCATCACAAGAAAAGGAACTGCTAGGCATGGATACTGAAATCCAACACCATCTGACTTTTATTTTACAGCTATGCAGACAACGGACCTTCCTTTATATTATTAACTTCACACTACTGCAGACTATAAGGCCATAGGACTAAACTAAAAATTTTGCTAGCAAAGCGATAGCCGTATGTCTCTCATGTGCAGTTCACTAGCAATACAGCAACTCGTATCTGAATGACAATTATAATAAACCTGACTTCTTCAGCTAAATCTATCTACATTTTCATTGATATCCATAAAAGCAAAGACAAATGGTCAATTTAACTATTTATTTCAAAAACTGTTGCAAATTTATGGTTACAGTCAATACTGACCTAGGCTTTAAATCCAATAAATGTCACCGTAATCCTAGCATCACTGAAAACAGTAAATCCAGGAAAATAAATCAGTCTTCAACTTGAAATACAACCTTAACTCCGACTGGTTTAATTTTACAATCTAAATTCAGCTCCACATAGCTACATACACTGGGAATGGAGAAGCAGTTTTAGTTCTGCTGGGTACTTCTTTCAAAGGCGTAGCTGTCTGCTACAATAAAATTGATAGTATTTTGCCTAGATTAGTTTCAAACAATGCGAGAAATAGCACTAACTGCAACCCATGTTAAAATGCCCCACGGCTGAGTATGTGAAAAGACAGAATTCGAAGAGAAGATACGCCAATTTACTAATCTTCACCTCCCTTTGCACAATGTTATCATCACGTTGAAAAGGTCCTTAGATATACCCACGACATATGCAGGTGCACATACACATACGTATGGATACAGGTTCTTTTGAAAGTTACGCTCTAGTTACCAGATGGTCACTGCAGTAATTAGCTTAAATGAAACAGAAGTGAGGATCCTTCTACCTCTCCTTTTTTTGCTGCTTCATTTGGGATCCACACTACAGTCTTGCCAACTTCTGACCTTTCAGCTCAGACAGTTACTCATGTCATGAACACAAACTTCCCATTAACTATGAAACTCAAGACTTTCCCTTCTCCATACAGCATATCATTAACTCCTTGGTCCGCAACACCTGGCACCACAGCAATGTCCAGAAAGCTCTGTCTAGATCAAGCCTTTATTTCTCTTGATAGGTCTCCAGACCCTTTAAGGGATACTAAATAGAAATTCTTAAATATTCTTTGGAAATAACCACTGTCCTGGCTCCCTGCGAGCACGTGCTTTTTAGCCTCTATACTCTAAGCCAATCAATATGAAAACTTCTAGAGTATGCCAGTTTTTCCAACAGGTCTAACTTCTGAAACTGCTTTTCAGACGGACGCTAACACTCTGCCAATTCTATCAGTGGCAACACTTACACTTACATAAAAAGAAACTTTCAATATTTTCCTTCCCCTCTCTAAAGACGTTATGCTGTTTCCTTTTGTCTTCCTCCACACTCAATTCCTCACTATCCTAAACTAACTGAAAGACTTCATAAAGATTTTTTGTTTGGTTTGTGGGTTGGTTTTTTTTTTTCTCCCATGGCATATGTGATCTTTTCTGGGAACGGAAGCTTCAATCGCTTGAGTCCCTTCAGCCTAAAGTACAAGCTGGTTACTTCAACACATCTGTCTTGGTTTTTACTCGGAACAACTGCACTTATTCGACACTAGTTTGTCTTAAGGCTACCCTATGGTAAGTGTGTGTTTGTTTGTTTTTAATAAATATAGAACAGATATCCTTTTCCACTAGGACTAGTCAACACCTACGGATTTGTATACGTTTTCTTACCCCGAAACTTTTATTTCATTTATTCTGAGAGCAGTTTAAACCTCACTGCATTAATCAAGGATAGAGTGTTCCCACATTAAGAAATATTCTCTGCAGGTATTTTCATATCTATGAAATTGGTTTCTAAGATGCTTTACATTAAAACTTTAATCTTCACAAGATTACTATAATTATTAGTTGCACTGTAATAACTGGTTTTGTGGCAACCACGTGTTTGATGCTCTATTGTTAAAAGAGGAGCAGTCCCTTTTTTAAGTCTTTAGTATCTGGAAGGCAGATGTATAAAGATACCCGGAAAGTCCAGAGACAAAACTAAACATCCCAATTTTTTTTCCTAATGTTTGTTTGCTTTGAATTGCAATTAACTCATTTTTTTTTTTATAGCTCTCACAACAAATTATCTTAGAACAAGAAAAGGAACTAACTGAAGGGCATTCTTTGCTACAGCCAGCTTCACTCTGGAACATTCTGATATGCAAGGTACAGTTATTTGAGAAAAGGGGAGAACAGAACAGACACTCTCAGACAATATAATCACCGATGCCTTGTTTCCTTAGGAAACCAAGCTAAAATTACACCTAAATGAATAGTGTGGTTCATCTGAAATTCTGAAATATGCTAGGTAAACCCTCGACGTAAAAATGTACGAAGAATTCCTTCACGGAAACATGTTCTGAGGATGTCAGCAATACTCCATTCCTTCCAGAAGCTGTTATTTCCAATCAAAAAGCCATTCTTGACAAGGAAAAATGGAAGTCTATGTGGTACAGGCAGACAGATGCCTGACATGACTATGATGGATACTTGCAGCAAGTCCACGACAAGCTGTACTTAAAGTTGAGTAAGCCTAGTAAGTGGAGGCTCAAGACTGAGGGTGAAATCACTGTTGTTTGTATAGCTCCTCAGGAAAAGTCATCCATTCACTTGCTGAGAAAACAGTTTAAGACAAAATGTTGCCTTGATTACCCAGGAGGTAAGTCTGAACTGTAAAGGCCCAAAGTCTGTAAAAAATGCACTCTTCATGTAGGGGAGATCAGATTTAGATTATTTATTATTTAGATAATTCTTCCTTCATTGAAATTACTTTTGGAAACAGAAAAATTGGACAGCTATTAGGGGAAGAAGAAACCAGAAAGACAGAATGAGCACAGACACTTCTAACTTTCATCAAGCTATAATGTATTCCTTCTTCTCTTACTGATTGTTGAAGAGAACTAAGATGACGCTATTGAAAACATTATTTCATACCTACTTATGTTGGTGAACACCCACTCACTTAGAACACTCACTACTGGACTGCAGCAAAGGTGCTACACTTCAAATAATTCGTTGCATAAACAACTGTCTCTTCTCTGTTTCAGTTCAAATAAAATATTTCAGTGCACTGCCCGTTAACATGAATAATATAATCCTTTCTTCAATTCTGAGAAACACTTCAGTTTCACTATGCTTACGTGAAGAGACCTCTCCATATACGCCCATATTTCATTACCTGCTAACTTGACTATACAAAAACCACTGTCGGACTAATTGGCAAGAACACAGAAACACTTGTTTCCTTTGAAAATCACAGATACTATATCAGATTAGATTTTGAAATAGGTGAATAAGAGGAAATATTCTGCTGAGTCCTCAAGCTACAGAAGTTCATTTCTAGGTATAGTCCATGAATTTTCCATTAATTTCCTACGAAGTATCAAGTGATGTCATTCTTGTTCTATCATATTTTCATTAAATAAACTATAGGTAAAATGCGTTTTCCAGGACAACGAATGGACCGCAACTTACTGTTGTGACATGACAGGTAAGTGACATAATGCACTGGCTATTACAAATATTTTTCTTGTATTCCACGATGCCCATGATCAACTCTGCTAAAAAAGTTTATTTTTAAAAGAATGCACACATTCTCAGTGACCTAAACACTGTTCTTTAATCTTACACAGTAAAATTATTCTTAATGCAAAGTCCAATAGGAGATTCTTTTTCTTGGCTGTAATTCTCCGCGGAACTTAGGTAATGGAATCAAAAACTTGAGCTTTAAACAGGTGCTGGCACAAACCTAGTTGCAGTCACCTGGTGTCTGCTCACTAGACTGGACTCGTATCTTTTTATGAGCCTCAGGCAGTTTGTGAATACATATCTTTGTATTAATTCCCACTTACAAGTTGGACATAATTAAACAAGCTTAGGATGTTACAACCCTCACCAGAACTGAGATGCAGCACTATTCTAGCAAAGTTGTGTAGCAGATATTTGCCAACTCTCACAAAATCCCTTGTTAGTGGATATTGTCAATACATACTGATCTTCAATTTCACTTACGTTATAAATGATGCCACTTCATATATTTTGAATCAGTGAAAAACTGCTGTCTGCCATAATATTTTATCAAAGCTTTATTTTTATCAAGGAAACTTACGTGTCTTCCACGTTTCAGTACCTGGAAACATAATGATATGTGGTCTGAGGGTACCCAGCTGTGATAATGAGAAAACTAAGTTCCTCTCATCTATTATTTAAGAAAAAAACCCTCTCAACCAGAAAGATAAACTTTCGACACCACTATCAACAATGAGGTAGGCAGGGGTAAGACTGATCTGCTTTGGGACCTACAGTGTTGTTCTGTCTGAAAGACAGCACTTCATTTAGTTCTGAGTCTACAATCAGAAGATAAAACAGGTCTTGGACAATGTAGTGCTTCTCCAGGCATATAAAAATTCCAAAGACGTTGCAAAGAAGACTTGGTATGATCAAGATACCCTCCAATACTACTTCTGAAAGCCAAGACGTCTTATTTATTATGCTTTCCACTCAAACAGATTAAGGAAACGAACTTCATATAAGGAAGGTCTCGTAGTGGGAGCTTAGCAGGTTCCAGCACAGTTCAGAGGAGGTAAGGAAGAAGATGAAAGCCACTGTCTTCAAAAGAGCAAGAAATACTATGGCACTAATCAACCAGACCTCTGGTACTAAGGGTAGAGCTCTGTGTTGACAAAACTTGGCTAATGCAGAAGTAATCATGACAGGTTTTGCAATCTTGCCAGAGCTGATACTGAAGCTATCAGCAATGCAGACGCTTGTAACAGGCAACTCAGCACAGGGAATACCAATGCTTATGTATTGGATAGTTAGTATCACAATAAAATTTCATAAGTAAGTTTCTTTCATAGAGTGCTGGATCATGCATGGGGCAGCTAGAGGAAGACACAAGGAACTGAGGTCATTCCTAAATTCCGGTTAGGTTTGATCAACCTGACACCACCACAGCTCGAGTTGCCATTTACATCTAAAGGCTTGAATGCTTACTTGCCAATGAAGGCAAGAAGAGAACGATACCGAAGTCTGAACACTGAAAGTCTACTTCATTTTACTGTTAAGTGAATTTGATGCATGCCATTGCTCACGTGGACAGAATATAATTTTCACTGCCTTCTGCTTCATTTTGACATACTGAACTGACAGCAAATATTTTTTTAAAATCAAGCAGCACAAATGCATTTGCAAAGTACTTATCATGCAAACCACTGGTAATCCTAAATTGATACATACAGACATTTTAAGATGCTGGTAGCAATTAAAACTGTGCTTAAAACAGTATTAAAAAGATATCTTATGACTAAAGCAAAAAATGTTTAAAACAATTATTTCAAGCCTTTTCAGTTTGGTTGAAATTAATAAAATTGCTCATTTCCTCCTCTCTCCCGCCAACATAGCTGTATCAAAGGACATTAATTGAAGACTTAAAAACATCTACTGAATGACAGCTCCTTAAATTGTGTAAAGTTCAACCATGATAAACAAATACTCAAATGGACAAAGATTAGCACATGGAACAGCTTGTACTCACCTATTAATAAATATCACACTAAACATAGGTTGACAGCCACAACAAAATTAGCAGATAAAATAATTATTGTATTCGATACTCCATGGCTTAAAAATCACAACTACCAGAACCTATTTCTGTTCTGTCACTACATGACTCTAGCAAAACTTCATAAACCAGTTTCCCAATTTTAAAACATGGAGATTAATACACCTTATCAGTGATGTTGCAGTGCTGAAGTCAGTATTTCTAAACTTGTAGATCCCGACTATAAAGTTCTCCATCAATGCAGCAGAAACGAAGCCTATTAATCTTAATTCCTTTAACTACCACCAATTGCTTCATGAACAACAAGAAAAAAATTCAAGTTGCAAAAGCATTTCCAGTATCAGGCAGCTATCACTGAAAGCATAAAATTCTTTTAATAGAAAAAGAATGAGAGAGTAATTCGTCTGATGAGCCAAATTTCAGCCTGATGCTTTTATAGGAGTAATAAATCCCCGAAAACAGGATTCACAATATTGATGCAGAAATATTGAGACAAACTCAAAACTATTAATGGTGCAAAAGACACCACTTCAAATGCTTTTACCTGTCTGAACCAGTTTTGCTGCTTTGACACACCCACAATTCTTGTATATATTTATCCCTCTGAAACACAGAACAAGCATATAACACAAAGAAGCCTTTATATATAATGCCATATAATTACTCTTCATATTTCAGATGGTTTGAAAATCTATGTTTATGAATATAGTTCTCTGATCATGTTCCTGTTGACTTCAATGAGAGCAAGAATACACCTCATGGAATAAAACACTGAGTCGTCTCTTGACTGGCCCAAACTCTACCAACTGGGCCATTAGAACAGCTTTTCTATAAAGGCATCTGAAATATTTGTTTTTAAAAAAATTGCATGCAACTGGTTTCATAACAGAAGTCATAATACTTCTTGCCTTGATCACTTTCCAGGATCATAAATCTCTTTTTTCTAACACAAACACAGGGAAATGAATCTACTAGCTAGACCTTTCCCACAACATGAGGTGTACTGACTATTTCTTTGCAAAACAGGGAAGAAAACCCACCAACCAAGATGTACACACCTGCTCTTCACTCCACGCAAAACATGGGTTTAAAGCTAGACATCAACTCCTCCTTATGACAGTTGAGTGTATCAGGGATTCCTTGTTTCCAAATGCAAGTGACTTGACTCTCATTACTGAATAATCAGTTACTCTGATAAACAGTACTATTATTTTCTGTATTTATGTAAGAAAAACTGAGAAGGAAAATTCAGTGAAGCCGTATCATCATTCAAAAAAGTTATATGGCAATATACATTCCATACTGTGTAATTCTCTATACTGCTTTGTAGGTGTTATTTTATTGGCTGAAAGCTACGTTTTAAATCTCATATTCGCAACACATCTAAGTTTCTATAAAACACACTGTAGGAAAAACACGGCAGAAACAAGTAAACTTTACTCTCATTACCCCAGTCATTTACAGAAAATAATAATTAAAAAAAAGGCAAGCATTCTTAGGAATCCTTTTACTGCTTCAAAATTACAAGCACATATTAGGCACAAATATACCTATTGACAAGTTGTCTACCTGCCTTTTCAGCATGTAAATGCTTCAAACCACTGGAATAGCTGTACAACCAGTAATTTGTTATAGAAATAAATTTAAGACTACAGTAAAGAAACAAAACACTTTATCAATGAGAAACTGTATGTCACTGAGAAGTTTTACAATTTTTTTCCCCCGTTTTATGTATGGAAACCCAAGAGATTATGTGACTTGTCCTCTCAGCATCACACTAAATCTCTTTAAGAACCTCTGTGGAAATCAAAACAGAACATAAAATTTGCGCTTCTCGGTCCTTCACATTGAGATGGAATTTCATCACTGTGAGATATGGAGAGAAAAGACACTGACGCTCACCACTCTGCCACAGAAGCTTTAAAGATACTGGTATGCTTTGGTTTGTGGTTTTTTTTTTTTTTTTTTACGGAATCTCAGCAACATTCAAAGTCTTTACAGTTAATGACATGTGTTGCATATTTATGCGGAAGATACCAATCTGTGCATCACCCATGGAAACAAAAAGCATACTTTCCTCTTGTTATGCTCAACAGTTTTGGTCACTAAAAGTGAGCTTAAGAATTTTGTTATTACAGTTAAAATGAAAAAGGAAATATACTCTTAAAATGGAATCCAAATAGAAGAATGTAAAAGTGGCTATTCACTTTTGAGCTTCTTTTATGATTTCACGATCTTAAAGTAAAATGTATCCTTTTCCCACCATAAATAATATGAATGACCACAAATTTCTCATCATTCTCAAAAGAAATATAAAACATAGTAAAGAGCAATAAATAAACTTTAGCAAACAATTACATTCGTACACCACCAGGACGGAAGTGCTCTGAAAAACTAACCTCTTCATACGCAAATTCCTGGAAACACACAATGCCGAGTTCATTTACTTTTTCTTCATTTTACAGTTAAGCTTATAAACACCTGCAACTGGTAAAAGTCTCTAGGCGGGGTGGAATCAGGCCTAATACCCAGAGAAAGATTTACACAAATAGATAAAAAATAAGTTAAGTGTCTAAAAATTAACTTTTTATGTTTCTGCTGTTAAGACAAATTTGAATTCTAAATACATTATTCATCTACAGCTAAGACATTTATCAGCAACAACATGTAGTTCAGACTACTTTTTCCCTTGCCAACAAAATCTTTTTTCAGACACAGTACTCCTTCATGTACTATTTGAAGGGAAATACTTTGCTGTAATAAAAATTCCTTCTGTATTTTTTTTCACTCCCTTCCAACTTATACCAAACAAGAAAGCATAACACACATCCTTTTATGGTTAAAAAGATCCTGACCACGGTTCTTAATGTTCTTAGACAAGCGATGCCCGCATTACCACAACATTTTCTTGACTTAACACAGTTTGAAGATGAGGATGATGCCTTACGCGCTCCAGGCTGAATAGATTTGTTAGGAAGGCATGTCCTGACAGATATGCTTAAGAGAATACGGTCATTGATTAATCAAGAAAGGAGTCCATTAAAATAACTGAACTAATATATCTGCAGATGGTTAATTAACAGGACACTGTCAAGGTATTTTTCTCAATTTCTGAATATTTCTTTCTCAATCAGCTTTGACAAATGCTTCGCTGTACATTGGTCTAGCTTTCAGAGTGTCAGAAGTTGGTTTGCAGTGAAAGGCTACATTAAACAGTTCCAAACAAATAGTTTACTTAAAAATAATGAAACAAGCATTTTCAAATACTTTATTCTTCATGTAATAGTTTTGCAAGGATCTGAATGCACTCGTGCACCGAAGAATCAAGTAAATATCTGGAGACAATACTGTGAAACTTTCAAACTAGTGTTCTCAAAAGTTTACATGCAGTAAGCTTCCAAAATATTAATCTCAATAAGAATCTTTTTCATTGTATTTTTCAAAGAATCCAAAATTGGAACACAAAGATGAATGGATAAGACTTGTTTTCATTCTTTCTCTGCGATACAAAAAGTACCCTCTAATGCATTTTGTATAGCTGTAAATATCTTAATTGATAGTACCTTCCAAAATTGCCTTAATATAGTAATGCAGAGATTATTCATCTTTCTCTGCAAATTCGGACTCCTGCTTTTTCAGTCCAACCCCAAAATAGCTTTTGTATAGTAAACGAACTGTTAAGCTGTCTTCATATTGAAAACTTACTATTGATTCTCTTAGCTCACGTGAAGAGAGAAATTTCCTTCACAGTAACAGCGATGAACATCTAAGTGGAGGAAGGAGAAAACCAGCTGTGTCCTGACCTACCACAAACGTTCTTGCAGTGATCACTTGACGGAAGATTTATTTTTAAACTGTATAATCCCTTAGATGGGCATTCCCAATTGATTTAAACAACACAGAGACAGGATTAGGTTGCAGGAAGGAGTTTACAAACATTCAGACAAATGTCTTAGTGCTAACCAAGCATAATTATTCTACTTGGGCATTCACCCCACTCGAGCAAAACTACTCTAAAACTTTTTGGATTATTAAAAACTTCTCAGTGTCAGCAAGTTTTTCATTCTAGTGTACACACATTGTAATGGTATTTCCCACTTTTAATTTGGTTTCAGATGCAGTGCATACGTGAGCACATTCAGATGCTTCCCTGCCCTTTTCCCTCCATTGCTCGCCCTGTTTTTGGTCTAAAGATAATGAAGTTCATAGAAGCTATATGAAGATCAGCGGTCAGGTAGATGAGACAGACAACTGATTATCCCATCAAATATCGCAACAAGTAAACTCGGCTTGCTACGAATGGTAGCAACTGGGGAGCCAACCAGTGAAAACACTTCCTGTCTTCTCACTTGATAAATTGCTAAACGGGACACATGGGAGAACCACAATGGCATACAGTAGCAATTCAAGGGGACAAGAGATAAAGTCTGTACGAAATGAAGCTTTGCTATTTGTACTGCTCAAAAATCTCACTGTTTTACACAAAATGTTAAAACTTCTGCCAGGAAACAGCACACATATCATCTTACTCCATAAGAGTAGTCTTACTAAGCACACACTCACCTCTTGTCCTGCTGAACTGCATGGTAAACTTCATTTTTTTTTTTTTTTTTACATCCTATTTATACAGATCACTACTATAATTTTCCAAGTTTCCCAGGAATGCATTCCTCCAAACCTAACAGACTGCAATTTCTTCAGTCTTATATGGACCTTTTTTTCTTACTAGACTTCCAATGATTCTCAGTTCTTTTCTGTTAAATTACTTTTTTACTGCTTTTCCTTCTTTTTTTATTTGGTACTGAAGCACTTTATTAAAATGCTTTTTATTCACATGCAGTTACCTACCTTTTGATAGCAGTGATAACATTGTGGTATCACTGGCATAAAGTTTTCTACACTATTTGTCTAGGAGAGGCAAATTTATCCAATTATATTCACACAATTTATAAATAATGAAGCCAAGGAAAAATAATTCTGCATACTGCAATACTGCCTCACATGAGTCAGAGAGATAATATATGCCTCCAAGTTGCTTTAACAGGTATAGTCTCCTAAATCTGATACTATCATTGCCTGAAGGCCTGTAAACTGGGCTGCAGTTTGATCAGACATCTTTTCAAGAAGGAACTGGCAACATGCGGTAAACAAAAAAAAAAAAGAGACAATTTTAGTTATTAAGTTGCTGCCATACAGTAAAACTGATGCTGCAAGAACACAATCATAAAATGCCAGTCTTGTTTATTACATACTCAGTTGCACAGCTTCTCATGAAACATTTGCTATTGCAACCAGAAGAATCCCTCTGGTAATTTCGTTCCAACTTTTTTTTTGTTTTAGGAGAGCTCATAAAGCATGCAGACTTCAAGTCTCATATTAGCACCACAGTCCTTTATTTCTACCAAACAAGTCGCATAAATCCTGGTCACTGGTCTTTATTCCAAATCAAGTGCCTGCTCTAAATAAGTCTTTTTCATTACCCAGTATCCATCTATTAGTTTCCACATCTTGAAATAAAGTCTCAACAATGGTTTCCGATTTTAAATTAAAAAAAAAAAATTAAAACTTGCAAAAGCAGCTTGGGTTGCTGTTTTAAAATGAGTACTTAATGAAAGATAAACAGCTCTTCTGTTCAGTAGTTCTTGTGCAGTCAAGGTTAATTACACAGAACAAAGCCTAGAAATTACTGCCATTTTAATAGCATTTTACATACACTGTCAAAATACATGATATGCATAAACCAAAATGGATACGCAAAGAACTACATTCTACCTAGAAAGTAAGTGGTCCATTTGTAAACAAAGAGGAAACACAATGTAAAAAGCATAAAATTTAAACTGTATCTTAGTTTAGGTATTTCTGACCCAGAGGGGACTATCAGACAGTCAGCAAACCAGACTTCACATACTCTACTTCTTGCTGTCATTTATGTGCTTTTCAATTTATTTATTTTTTTGAAAACATCAGTAAAACAGTTACAGTGCTTTTCTTTCACACAGAACACAATTGGGCTCTGTGAACTTTGTAAGGAAAGGATCATAGAAGCATCCTCAGATATACACTCCATTTCATCGAGCTCTATAACATATCAACAAGAGCCTGACCCAGAGAAATATTATATACTTGTGATGAGTTTATTGCCACTGAAGTCAGTGGCATGCAGGGAGCTTCTCATTCCTTTCGGAAATGGAAACCAAATGCTTTTTACTGCTTGGACCAATAGCTGGAACTCTGGAGCCCCAGTCCTTTCAATGCCGGGGGGTGTTCGGTGTTGTGTAACTATTTAGTTTGGTGTGGGGAAAAAAAAAGCAGCATACAATTTTCCAATGGAAAAGGTGACTTACATGAGTCAATATAGCAACCTGTAAGTTATTGTCCAAATGTTAAGAGGTGTCCGTGATAACTAAAATCAATATGTACTTAGGACACTCAAGAACAGCAAAGAATTTTAAGGAGGGACAACACAAAAATCCTTATCAGTGGAAAAATGGCCTACGAGAAAAATCTCCAGCAACTCTGAAGTCACACAGCTCTCCTAGCTGACAGAAGTAACTTCTTTTTCCTTCCAGAAAGACATGCCAAAATGCACTGGACCTGAATGACTGCTGATTGTAACTGTGATGAATTGTTAAGGTTACAGAAAGAGGGGAGAGGAAGAACACCATTCTGGTTAAAATGGACAAGGTCTCTACTCATGGCTCAGGATTCCACCGTAAATTTGTATACAACTAGTTCCTCCATGCTTCAAGTCCTAAACAAAAAATAGAGGTTTTTTTCCATATGTCACAACTACTGTGAACAACATATTAAGTAAGAACTTGTGAGATGCTCAGTTACTATTTCCAGCTAGCCTACGTAGATAAAAAGACAAAATACCTGTATGTACGTCAAAATGGTAACCTGCATATAATCTGACCTACATTTCAAGAGCTAGTCTAATCACTTAACAATAGCAATATGAAAATCAAATAAGATTTATTACTTACAAAAAAGTCATGAGACTAGGTGAAATGAGATAGAATGAATGATTTTATCTAGGACACACACTATAAATGCTAAACAATGAAAATAATAATTTGGAACAAGCGTGTTTATTCTTTGTTAACCAACACATTGTCCTCAGGGTTCTTGCAAATGAGTAGCTGATTATTTACATACCATCAGTCAGTCGTCAGTTTTAGTCAACGTATCAGTCACATTTGTCTAACATTTTTCTAGACCAGAAAAGATCTTACAGTAAAACACAGAATATCTGATATCTCCAAATATATAAACATGATTAGATATATCAAAAAAGGTACATATTTTAGCAGTTTACTAGTAAAGCTAACTAATATTATGTGGGTACACTTAAATATCGCATGTGCACTCCAGACAGTTCATTATGTAATTGAAAACCAACATTAAAGTCACGAACATCTTTTTGCCTGAATTTTGAAGTACTGGTAACCTGTTAAGACCTAAGGAGTGTACCTAATTGCACTCCTTGAAGCCAAATTAATGCTCCTCCCCACTGCCCCATCTCTCCTATGGACGTGCTGTTTGCAATGATTACAGGTCCCAGCACATAAAAGACATACAAGTTCTAGCACGAACACTTAAATCATTAAAACAGAAATAGAGAGAGTCAACAGGTCTAAGTTTTATTTATCTTTCTTTCACCGTCTCACCAAGATGCTGCTGGACAAGGCAATCTTTCATTTAGCTTTCTCCATCTAAAGTCTCCTAAACAAGAAAATACTGAAATACACCTTATGTAAACAAGAAACTACTGTCCTAAATAGAAGTTACTATAGAAATATAAAGCTTGATAGAAACATGGCACATTATTCATTAGTAATTAGTGGAGAAAATGCCCTGCATTCTGCTGGTACCATGGAAGCAAACGAGCAGAACATTCTAGACTTTTTTTCTTAACTTTATGTTTCATGATATTATGATCAATGACATTGTCAGTATCAATTAGACAAAAATAAATGTGATGGATCATCCAGAATGTTTACTGCTGAGAGTAACTGATTCAACAGTAAAGCTTTTTTTTTTCTTTTTTATATTTTTGGCTTAAACCTTTAAATCTATGAAGCCAAATAAAAGTAAGCAGTGTAACACACTCTGCTACACAGTTATTTTTCAGATACATATTTAAAGAAAAACCCAGAAAACCTTTTTAGACTGAAAGCCAAAGGATTTTGCGTATTTACCAGAAAAAAAGTTACCAGTGCAAATCACAGAATCCAAAACAAGAATGACTAAGAATCATATGAAATCATCAGAAAGACGTACATTCACGTTAGTACTGTTCTCTTTCTTAAGCAGACAGACATAATCTAGGAATCTGAAAGCCAGAACAAAATAACCCAAAGCACTAAACCAACCCAGTCACTGTAACAGTAAGTAACTGGTGCCTTTGTACACACAATTGACTTTAAAACCTCAAAATATGAACTGCTGTAGGACTTAAGCCCTGATCTGAAGCCTAAGGAAGAAACTTTACAGTAGAAAGAGGCTGTGGGCTCAGCACTGAAATATCCTTCTTAACATCCTACCACCATGTTTTACGTACATCCATAGTTGCAAACGCAGATTTTGTGGGTTAACGAATGTTACAAATTACTGCTATGCTCATATTCTGTGCTCAACAACTTCTCAAATATTTTTCCTTTCAAGAAGAAACAGCAATAGAGAACTAAAGAACAAGTATTAAAAAAATATATCTAAGATCCTCTTCCCAGTTTAAGACCACTGTACCTTGCTTGTTCTACACACTACGGGTGGACCATGACAGATAAAACAAGCACCATCATTATGTAATAACCTGCAATTATTTTTATGGCTATTGAATTCCATTCTTCCTATGCAATACACAGAATGCAAATGTAAAGCAATAGTACAAATTACAAGCCCTAACAAGGCAGTAAATCTGAACCAAGTCACGCAACATAATGTGTCTATAAACTTTCCCACCAGATGCAAACCAGGCTCTTAAATTTCAGAAGCTGTTCTTTTTAACTTGTTTTTCTTCAATTCCTTTTAGAAAATTAATGAAAAAAACCTATTTCTGCTCATCTCAGAATAGTAAATTAGATGTTTAATCAAATTAGAGAAAAATTCACAGAAATTGAGATGAATATCGTAAGATTTAATTTATCAGTAGATATGGTGGCCCTTTCCTTTAATATTAAATTATAAAAATAAAATGTTTAAATGTAAGATAACTGTCATCAGAAATACAGTTGATTGGAGATTATGATTCACATTAAGATCATAACCTATAAAAATCATCAGCTGTGCAGTATGAGTGTTCCAGTTGACAGATCTTATTAACAAAATCTTCCAATAAATTACAGAAAAAGCTGTATTTAAAAATTGCTTTTGGCTTTCAGCATAGGGAGCTTAAGGTGCTCCTGACACTAACATGTTTTATGTGGTTTTAGTGACTAGTTACTACAAACAAATCATGCTGTTGTGGAAAAGCTGTACTAATAAAATCTAGTGAGAATGAAGGGAACTGATCAGTTTACAAAACTCAAATATAATTTATTTTGATTATAAAGTATACTTTTTTAGGGCTTTGCTTTCCTCAGTTTGTAGGCAGAAGGTATTAGAATAAAATCATGAAAGGATGACTAATTAAATTGTAGTTTCTGTAAGTATTTCTGGAGCTTCACTGAATTATGGCATTAACACTTTACTCTTAACTCACCAATGCCACGATCAGTAGATTCTGTGGCAAAGCTAGAGGGCTGACCTATTCTGCCAAACTCTGTAAGGTTAATAATTAGACTGCAGCAGTAAGACTAGCTGAGAAGCAAACGCTTCTATACAGTTGAATAAGGAAGATCTTACACTTTTACCTACAATGACAACTGAAACATTCTGCTAAATAAAAAAAAGCCAAAACAAAACAGCCAAACATTCACAGCTGACAGATCTGATGGTTTTTATGCTATTATGAAAAACTAGACACTTAAAAATATTTTTTCACCAAAAAAGTCACTATTTTTCTCACTCCACAACTTCTTAAACCACCAGAAACATTTAATGACTGGCAACATCTTTTTTTTTTCTTTTTCTTTTTTTTTTTTTTTTTCCATTACGCAAGCTCCCC